>VDFB02124404.1:0-68160 GCA_007258455.2 Sequoia sempervirens | reverse complement strand
CAATCAAGACAACAAGAGTATAACTCAAAATCTTCACTAATCAACTCCCAAAATGCACCAAATGGCGAACAATGTTTCCAAACCCCTTTGATCAACTTATCACTTCCCAAGGATGGATTATACTGAACTGAAAGTGACTATCAAACAGCTACAGGTCTGTCATAACTCTGTATGCACTGAACCAGCAAGATCCTGGAATGGTACGCTCCACTATAGAGCATGATATCCAACAAATTCAATCTAAAACCCATTCAAACTTCCTCCATGGAGTTGGGCACCACATTCTAAGGTGTGAAGGGCCCCAAAATCCAAGCACCTCACCCTCAAACTGTTACATCCCTTTTGTCTTGAACAAGACTATGGCAATAATAATATGGTCGTTATGTTAGTTGTGATCAACTACCTTTCATGAGAATGTGAAAATTGGGAAAATAATTTTTAATTTATTTGATATAACTGCAATTATGAATGATTTCTTTTATTTTGAAAAGGAAACAGAGAACGGTCTAACCCTATTTCTTTGCCAAGTGGATGCAGGATGGACAACAACTCCAAGGAAAGGGAAACATCATCAAGGAGAAGCCACAGTCTATAAAACAGCAAACTACCATCAAGTCACAAGTTAGGCGTAAGATTGCTAACATGGTAGTCATAACCTTGTGTTATTATCACACTTAATTATATAATTTTAAAAACAAGTAACTGACTTCAACTTAGGGTAAGAGCAAAACAAGCCAATTTAAAAATGTGTATCTTCGTCCTCCTTGTAAAGGTCACGGATTTAATTCCTATGGCGCACTTTGGAGTAGGGAGTTGAATTAAATATTATTGCTATATTAATGTGAACCTTTGAATCGCATTTGGGGAAAATGAAAATGTCGGAAGGAAAAGTAACTCTTTTTTGTTTGAGATGGATGGCAGTAACTCCCAACCACCCTTGCCACCGTATCTTGGTGAAACGGCCATGAAGATGCATGTAGACATTATCTTGGTTGTGGCTTGCCTAGTGATTTAGTGTTTCGTTCTTCATACTTCTCTCTTCCATTCGGCATTTTCTTTGCAGGGGTTGCTTTTCTGTCTGGTGTAACCATGTCGAGCTCCATTCTTTCTTTTATTCATCACTCTTTTCTCAGGGGAGAGGGGAACCAATCTTTAATCTAAGTAAATCCACCGCAATATATTCCTTCTAAACTGAGAAGGGCCGATATATCTGCTGCCATCATCTATTCGTTGGGAGGTTTCACCTTGGAGGATTGACACATTTCAATTCTACAAATATAGGCATGTTTATTAAATGTCTTAAAATTGATGAATCGTGCATATTGAATAGGCTATTCTTTCATTCAGGGAATTGATATATAAAGTTGGTGCATTCATTAGAATCACGTCCTATCTAATGATTTATGATATCGAATTCTTTGCAAATCCCCATTGCTTTGTCTAAATGAATTATCTCTTCTTAATTTTTCAATCCAATTGTGGTCACCTCATCTTGCAACCAAGTTTTCTGAGTTTTCCTCCATCACTGCTTTATTTGAAACTAAATCCATACTTTGTTTCTAGCTCTCGAATCAGAAACTGTATATGAATCTCTTTTCTTCTCTATGTCAATTAATCGAAATATATTTAGAATTGAAGTGTTCTTCAACATTGACAAAGTCTAACAATCTTTCCTTAGTGAGTAAGAAATGAACATATTATTCCTGATTGAAGAGAAACGAAATATGAGTTGAGTCACTGAAAATCTAAACTCAAGAGTCAAGTCTATTAATGCCGAGTAAGGGTGAGAGAATTGATGGCACGAGAAAGGTGCTAATAATCATTAGATCCTTGGCCAAGGTTATGATGCTTAGAATAAGCAGCATTCAGCCATCAAGAATCAAATATACCCCTGCTCAAAGCGGTCATTCCAGTTAGGAGAACCTATAGTGAAAGATCAACCAGGGTAGTATAGATTCCTGACACCAGATTCAGACGACATGATGGTAACTGGGAATCCTTTATAGACTGCACCTCATGAAGGGTCGGGTTTTTTCAATTGAAGAAACAAAGGAGACTAGTAGGTCTTTGGTTGGGTGGAAAAGCCCTTGATGATGTTTCTTTTTCCCTTAAGACTGAGACTTGTTTCAAGCATTCTAGCAGAAAGCCTTCAAACTGTACTATCTCTTAACTCTCTCTCTCTCTCTCTCTCTCCACTTCAAAATATAATTCTTTTATATTGTTTAATTCACTGTAGTTAAAATATTTTATATTCATTTCTTAATTAATGGAATAGTTAGTTCATAACCTACTGTAGTTTTCAGTTATATAAGCTGTCAATTGTTCCATTTCAGCTGAAATTGAAAAACTACAAGTTAGTTATTGAATGATAGAGTAGTTAATGCTCAAATTATTTATCTTTCCTGTTTGTTATATATGTTGAAACTCTTGTTAGGAAAATTAGTTAGTTACTCTTCAGCTGAATTTGGAAGTTAGTTTCCGTTCTTAAACTATAGATAGCTAGGATGTTAAATATGGTATCAGAGCTACCAAGTTTGACACTGAACCTCAGGGCTCATCAAGCAAACATAGAGAACTAAAATCAATCGTCGGTGTTTCTCCAGGTTGAGGATGCGAAAAACACCCCAAAAGAAGACCCAAGACCCCATTTTCATCCGACTATGGAAATCAAGCTTAGATATGATTATTCTTGCTACTCTTTTCCCTCGAATTCGGAAACAATGGTTGAAGCTCTGAAGAGACTTCAGAGCGAAAGAAGAATATGGACTACCTCTAGGAAGGAAATTGTTAAGTCATCTATTCTTGCTGAAACAAACAAATCCAGTTCTGAGAACCTTTTGAATAATAAGACCGAACCCGAAACATCTAAAGAAGTTCGTATTCCAACTCTCGGATACAGAATTATTCCAGTTTCTGAGATTAGTGATCAGGAGGAATCTATCACAAACAGTGACAGTGATTCCTAATCATTTTTGTATTAGAATCTATCATAGGAAGTGATAGCCATTTTGTAAACAATTTTGTACTGAATCTATCACAGGAAGTGATAGCCATTTTGTAAAAAAAATTGTACTGAATCTATCATAGGAAGTGATAGCAATTTTGTAAACAATTTTGTATTGAATCTGTCACAGGAAGTGATATCAATTTTGTAAACATTTTTGCTTGTAATCTTGTAGCATTTGACTTGAGTAATAAAAATTCGGAAAATTTTTGGTTGTTTATCTGCAATGAAAACTTCTTTAACTTATGTTGAGCAAACTATGGGAATAAATTTTATAAAAAAAAAAAAACTAATTAAAATTACCAAACATACCCAGGAACTTTATTGGAATGGATAATTTCGCAAATGGATTTAGAGGGGATCAAGATAACAACAATCCTATGGAAAAGTTAGATCAATTATTGAATCTGATGAATGAAATTCAAGCCTGACTAGTCAACCTAGAAAGGAAAGTAGAAGGGCAACCCGATATGAGAGATGAAAGTTCTAAAACCCAGAGTGATCGACACGAAGATAATCTAAAACTTTGAACTTGGGAAACAAGAGAAGTCAATTAGCCAACAAACTCTCTAAAGATATGAAAAAGATCAAACCCCCTAAGTTTGAGGGTTCCACTTCAGGAAATGCCACTGAGGCATGGCTAACCGAAATGGAAAAGTACTTTGAGCTAAGGGATTACTCCGATAATTCCAAGGCAGCTTGGTCAGCCTATCAATTGGTAGGAGCGGTTGCTACTTGGTGGGAAAATAAAAAAGGCAGAAATGGGTTTTGCAATAGCAGAAGTGACCTAGGACCAGTTTGTGAGAATTTTTCGCCAAAGATGGCTACCATAGCTATTTTACAACCAAAAGCTGCTAGACTTTGAAAATCTCAGGCAAGGACCATTAATTGTTAATGAGTATTGGGAAAAGTATACCTGTTTGTTAAAATATGTTCCACAGTATGAATAGGATGAAAACTTTCGTGTTCAGAAGTTTATTTTGGGGTTGACTACTTGTATCGGGGGTCTAGTAGATGTTTTGGCGCCTTGAACTATGGATGAAGCATATGAAAAAGCTGTTCGACAAGAGCAAAGGTTGAAAAAGGATGATTCCTTTAGGGATAAAAACCGCAACAAAGTCAAATGAAACCAGTCGTCTTAGAATTTCAAAAGGAAGGGCTACAAGAACAATCAATATGACTACAAGAAGGATAAGAAGGGAAATATCAGTACAAAGAAGGATGAAGTTAACTCAAACAAAGGTTCGGTAAAGAAGGGACCACCAGGGGGATGTTCTACATGTGGAGGAGAACATTACACTAACCAATGCCCTACCAGGAATCAAAATGGTCAGCAGCAATATAAGCCCATAAGCCTCTACCGCCTCAGTAGACAATTTTCTAGCAAAGGATCCATGCAACAGTAGATAACAAGTAGGTGGAATATCAAGTCACCCCCATTGAAACTACAAGTATGCTATACAGGAACCCGATAACCATTTTAATAGACATCGGAGCCACTAAATATTTCATATCCCATAAATTGCTTGGTAGATTTCCTAAAAGAACTAGGTTCATGGCCAAATCATGGACAGTTGAATATGCTAGTTAGACGAGAGCTCGGGTAGAGCAATGTTTGTTTGAAGCTAGGGTAGAACTTCTAGGCTTCACTATAGAAAATAATCTTTACATAGCACCTCTAGATTCCTATGATGTGATCATTGGAATGAATTGGTTAAGAGAGCATAGGGCCAAGGTTGATTGTTTTGCAAAGATTGTGGAATGTGTGGATGATGTAGGAAACACAGTGTTTATTCAAGGAATACAACGAGAGATTAAGGTACAAAAAATTTCGGCCATGCAGTTGAAAAGATATAAAAGAAAAGGATGTCAAATATTTGCGGTTAAAATGGAAGTTAGGGAATACAAGGAAAGCCTAAATCATGATGATGTGATAATGCACACAGAGTAAAGAAGAGGAAATGGAATCTGACTATAAGGAAGAAAGCTTTGCTGAAAAATATCCTTACCTTCAAGAATACCAGGATGTGTTTTCGAAGGAGCTACCTAGTTTACCACCTAGAAGAGTGTTTGATTTCTCTATAGATTTAGTTATAGGGGCCGAACCTATTTCTAAGGCACCGTATCGTATGACCACCGTGGAACTAATGGAACTAAAGGCACAATTGCAAGAATTACTAGATAAGGGATTGATTTGACCTAGCGTATCACCATGGCGAGCACTGATTATATTTGTCAAGAAGAAGGATGGAACACTTTGCCTATGTATAGATTACCGTATGTTGAATAAGCTCACCATCAGAAATAAATACCCATTACCTAGAATAGAGGATCTTTTTTATCAAATGAAAGGGGCAGCAGTGTTTCCCAAGATAGATTTCAGGTTGGGATACCATCAATTAAGATTGAAAGAAGAAGACATTTATAAAACAACCTTCAGAACTAGGTACGGTCATTATGAATTCACAGTTTTGCCATTTGGTCTAACCAATGCCCCAGCTACGTTAATAAACCTAATGAAGAGTATTTTCTATGATTGCTTGGACAAATTTGTGTTGGTATTCCTTGATGACATTCTTATTTATTCCAAAGACGAGGATGAGCATCTTCAACATCTTCGGGTGGTTCTTCAACGATTGAGAGAACATAAACTTTATGGAAAATTATCAAAGTGCACCTTCTTTCAGAAAGAGGTACAATACTTGGGGCATATAATATGAGCCAGAGGAATAGCAGTGGATCCAACAAAGATAAAAGCTATAGTGGAATGGCCAGTACTGAAAAATGTGCATGAGGTTAGGTGTTTCATGGGTTTGGCTAGGTATTACCAAAGGTTTGTAAGAAATTTCTCTAGGATCGCTCACCCCATTACCTCCCTTAAAAGAAAAGGAAAAATATTCGAATAGACAGAGAAATGTCAAGAAGCATTTAACACATTGAAGGAGAAATTAACGACTGCACCAATTTTGGTAGTACCAGACCCTAATGGCCATTTTGTAGTTATAACGGACGCGTCTAATGAAGGTTTGGGTAGAGTATTAATGCAAGATGGGAAGGTAGTGGCTTATAAATCTTAGAAGTTGAAGCAGTATGAGTAGAACTATGCACCTCACGATCTGGAGTTAGCAGCTATTGTGCATGCCTTGCAAATGTGGCGAAATTACTTGTTAGGGAAGACTTTTGAACTCAAATCAGACCATCAAAGTTTAAAGTATATATTCACCCAGCCTAATTTAAATGCTGGCCAAAGGAGGTGGACAGAGTTAATTTCAAACTATGATTTTGAGGTCAATTATATCAAGGGCAAGGAGAATAGAGTAGCTGATGCCCTGAGCCGACAGAAACATATAGCTTCCATGGTGTCAATCAATACAAATTTTAGAGCTCAAGTACTACAGAAATTGAATGAAGATGAATTCTACCTGCAAGTCCGTGAAGCTCTACAGGAAAACTCACAAGAGCCTAAACATGAGGGCTTTTAGATCGAAATAGATGGACTTTTGAGATAAATGGCACGATGTATGTTCCAAACTCAACAGAATTAAGGAAGTTTGTATGGAAGGAAGTTCACACAGCACCATTTTTAGGTCATCCAGGGGTAACCAAAATGTTGTCAAACCTTTATATTTTTGGAAGGGAATGAAAAAGGATGCAACCAGATTCGTTGCAGGATGTTTTGAATGTCAGAAGGTTAAGGTGGAGCACCAACACTCAACAAGATTGTTACAACCTCACAGTGTACCAGATTGGAAACGACAAATCATTAGTATGGATTTTGTATAGGGATTACCGATGACAAGGAGCATACATAATGCAATACTGGTAGTAGTGGATAGACTCACCAAAGTAGCACATTTCATACCCAAAAATTTGACAGATGGGGCTTTTATGATTGCTCAGAAGTTTGTATAGGAGATTTTCCATCTTCATGGAGTTCCGAAAAAGATTATTTCTGACAAGGATGCTAGGATGGCATCTAGGTTTTGGCAAACTCTATTTTGCTGCCTTGGGAAGTCAGCTAAATATTAGTACAACTTATCATCCTAAAACAGATGGGCAAATAGAAAGAGTAAATCAGATCTTGGAAGACTTGCTAAGAATTTATTGCATGGACCAGTAATATAAGTGGGAAGAATATTTACCATTGGTAGAATTTGCTTATAACAATTCATATCAATCAGCTATCAAAATGGCACCCTTTGAGGCACTGTGCAACAGGAAGTGCAGAACACCTATTAGTTGGAACAAGATGGAGGATGGGATCATTCAAGGACCCGAGATGCTTCAAGAAATGGAGGAACAGGTTAAGTTAATCAGACAAAGGTTGGAGGAAGCTAATGATCAGCAGAAAAGCTACATTGATGCAAAACGAACCCCCTGATAGTTTGTGATTGGAGAGAAAGTTCTCTTGCGAGTTAAACCTCAGAAGAGCTCAATCAAATTTGGAAAAACCTCTAAACTAGCCCCGAGATATGTAGGACCTTTTGAAGTCCTGGAAGTTATCAACCTGGTAGCATACAGAATTGCTCTACCTCCAACTCTCGCCAAATTGCATGATGTGTTTCATGTCTCCTATCTTAAGAAGTACTATGCAAAATTTTACCATATGATTGACTAGAATTCCTTCCAGGTGTGGGACCTTGGGGTGATCATAATCGAGCCACTCAGAGTGCTCAAGGTACGTCAACTACGCTTACGTAACCACGAGGTGATACAATGCAAGGTCCTGTGGGACCAGTATTCAAAGGAAAATGCTACATAGGACGATTATGAAGAAATCCTTCAGAAATTTCCTTATCTTTTTATGAACAATTAAGAACTATATATATTTATAATTTTAGACCTGAACCTATGAATAAATATTCATCGGGGACGATGATTCTTAAGGGGAGAAGTATGTTACATCCCTTTTGTCTTGAACAGGATTATGGCAATAATAATATGGTCATTATGTTAGTTGTGATCAACTACCTTTCATGAGAATGTGAAAATTGGGAAAAGAATTTTATATGTGAATGTGTCGATGTGTTTTTGTTTTGAAAAGGAAACAGAGAACGATCTAACCCTATTTCTTTGCCAAGTGGATGTGGGACCGACAACAACTCGAAGGAAAGGAAAACATCATGAAGGAGAGGCCGCAATCTATAAAAGAACCAATTACCATCAAGTCACAAGTTAGGTGTAAGATTGCTAACGTGGTAGTCATAACCTTGTGTTATTATAACACTTAATTATATAATTTTAAAAACAAGTAATTCACTTCAACTTAGGGTAAGAGCGGAACAAGTCAATTTAAAAATGTGTATCTTTTTCCTCCTTGTAAAGGTCACGAATTTAACTCCTAAGGCGCACCTTGAAATAGGGAGTTGAATTAAATATTATTGCTATATTAATGTGAACCTTTGAATTGCATTTGGGGAAAATAAAAAATGTCGGGAGGAAAAGTAACTCTTTTTCGTTTGAGATGGATGGCAGTAACTCCCCACAGACATTATCTTGGTCTTGGTTCGCCTAGTGATTTAGTGTGTCATTCTTCATACTTCTCTCTTCCATTCGGAATTTTCTTTGGGGGGGTTGCTTTTTTGTCTGGTGTAACCATGTCGAGCTCCATTCTTTCTTTTATTCCTCACTCTTTTCTTAGGGAGAAGTGAACCAATCTTTAATCTAAGTAAATCCACCGCAGTATCTTCCTTCCAAACTAAGAAGGGTTGATATATCTGCTGCCATCATCTATTAGTTGGGAGGTTTTACCTGGAGGATTGACGCATTTTAGTTCTGCAAATACAAGCATGTTTATTAAATGTCTTAGAATTGATGAATCGTGCATATTGAATAGTCTATTCTTTCATTCAGGGAATTGATGTATAAAGTTGGTGCATTCATTAGAATCATGTCCTATCTAATGATTTATGATATCGAATTCTTTGCAAATCCCCATTGCTTTGTCTAGATGAATTATTTCTTCTTAATCTTTCGATCCAGTTGTGGTCACCTCATCTTGCAACTGAATTTTTTGAGTTTTCCTCCATCACTGCTTTATTTGAAACTAAATCCATACTCTATTTCTAGCTCTCAAATCAAAAACTATATATTAATCTCTTTTCTTTTCCGTGTCTATTAATTGAAATATATTTAGAACTGAAGTGTTCTTCAACATCGACAAAGTCTAACAATCTTTCCTTAGTGAGTAAGAAATGAACATATTATTCCTAATTGAAGAGAAACAAAATATGAACTAAGTCACTGAAAATCTGAACTCAAGAGTCAAGTCTATTAATGCTGACTAAGGGTGAGAGAGCTAATGGCATGAGAAAGGTGCTAATAACCATTAAATCCTTGGCCAAGGTTATGATGCTTAGAATAAGCAACATTCAGCCATCAAGAACTAGACATACCCCTAGTCAGAATGGTCATTCTAGTTATGAGAACCTATAGTGAAAGATCGACCAAGGTAGTATAGATTCTTGACACCAGACTTAGATGGAAAGATGATAACTAGGAATCCTTTATAGACTACACCTCGTGAAGGGTCGGGTTTCTTTAGTTGAAGAAACATAGGAGACCAGTAGGTCTTTGGTTGGGCAGAAAATCCCTTGATGATGTTTCTTTTTCCCTTAAGACTGAGACTTGTTTCGAGCATTCCAATAGGAAGCCTTTAGACTATACTCTCTCTCTCTCTCTTTACTTCAAAACAAAATTATTTTATATTGTTTAATTCACTGTTGTTAAAATATGTTCTATTCATTTCTTAATTAATGGAATAGTTAGTTCATAACTTACTGTAGTTTTCAGTTATATAAGCCATTAATTGTTTCATTTCAGCTGAAATTGAAAAACTAGAAGTTAGTTATTGAATGATAGAGTAGTTAATGCTCAGATTATTTATCTTTCCTGTTTGTTATATGTGTTGAAACTCTCATTAGAAAATTAGTTAGTTACTCTTCAGCTGAATTTGGAAGTTAGTTACCATTCTTAAACTGTAGATAGCTAGGATGTTAGAAAAACTACACACACCCCCTTCACCAGGAACTTACAATAAAATGGTACAATCTCCACAAGAAGAGTTCGCTCCCTCAAATTGTACGGTCTGAAATTAGGAGTTAAAGCAATTTCAAAAAAAAAAAAAAAAATTACCAGCTATGAGGTCTTCTTAAAATGAGACGGCTCATGAAGGATGTACGGCCTACAAGAAGTGGTACGACCAACTTCTTGTCTATCCAATTGCCCCACATAAGAAACTCAAAACATCTCCTCCAAACTACAAACAATCCTCTCAAAAATGCAAACCAAAATACAAACAAATCACTCAATTTGAAAATCCAAAACTGGAAACTTCAATCAACACCAATGGTGACACCTGGATGTAAATCACACCAGTCTAACTAGGGAATTTCTTTCGATTCCAAACCTAGAATATCCATATGAGGGTTTTCATCCGCAAAGATTTGGAGAATCAAAGAACATCCACTAACATAACAATATCATTCTTTAGCATGACTAACAATGAACCTGTTGGTGTACGTTTTATCATCCACCGAACACTTCAGAATAAAATGTCCAGAGACACTCTATCCTCTCTTGAAAAACGACCGCGCATGCTAAGATTGCGAGAAGATCATATGGCGATTCCAATGTTTCTTTTGTCAGGTCTTGATGTGTGGATAAGCTCAATGGGCGTTGTGATATGCTGGTAATAAACAAGGGGACTTACGCTGGGCTATTTTTTTACAAGTTAGGGACTTAGGCAGATTTATCATTAAAAGGCTTCTTTGGGTAGGACTTCAATTTGGATCTCCAAAAAAATGGCAAAAAGATAAGGGTTCAGAGAATCTATCCTATGCCTAAGAACTTAAGAGACAGTAAAGACTCGGTGAAAGTATAACTGCACTTTGTTTCGCCTCCCTTGGACAACTTACGCAAAGTGGGTGCAATCTTCAAGGGGTGTGATAATGATTTTCACGCCTCGAATGAGACTGAAGTTAAGCTTCCACAATTATGAGCTCAGGCTAACTTTACACATCAAATGCAAATCATCCATTCGAAGAAAGTATGAGCAAGACTTCACCATTGAATCTATACGATCAATCTCTCATTCATTTAACCAAAACATTCAAAGCAAATTCTACTTAACTTAATTCTAACTTTAATCTATCTCTAATCTATGGTAGAAGAATATATGTAACCTCGCTTACTATTTGACAATAAAAGTTGTTCAAAGCAAATCATGCATAAGAGCTTTTACTATCGAAAATAGTCTCAATGCAACAATTTCATATATCGTTTCCACTACTAATAAAAAAATGAGAGATCATCAGTTTAAATAGTGTTTCAAGAATCAAATGAAGGGCCGAGATCAAAACAACTTCAATGGCCAAGATTATTACAACTCAACCCTAATTAGGGTTACCCAAAATAACATGAGTTATCAACTAGTAATCAATCAGTAAAGTGGCAGTTGCACCTATCATCTAGGAGAGGCGTCCTTATCCTCATGAGCAGGATTGCGTTCGATGAACCTGGACACTACTGCGATGACCTCCTCCATCGTGACGGGTGGCAGCATGCTGATCCGGAATTCAAGTCCGTCCAAGTTCTCTGCACATTTGGCAAAGGTATTTGCCCAATCCGCTTCTTGCTTCCCAAAATCATTCTGGATGGCCGAAAGACTTGCTACTCTCGCAAAATCCTGTCTTAGAAGTGGTCCAGTAGCTGAGAAGAAGACCTCCTGAACCTTTCGTTTCAACTCCTCCAGCTGCATGTCTCTTTCTCGGATAATCTCATGATCAAACACCTCCGCAGCTGTCACACAAATTTTCTCCCGAATTTCTTTGACTTGCTCTTCGATTCCAAGTCCATCTGCTTTCACCTTCTCCAAAACTTCTCTCTGTATAGTCACTGCCCAAAACCAGTGATGAAAATCATATGCTGCCTCTGCAGCAATCACTTTTCTAGCAACCAACTCCTCTCTTGGAGTGTCTTTCAGGATCTTGAGGCATGGAATAATCCTCTCCTGCATATCTGGAATACATTCCCACGTTTCCGCCATATCAACAAACCTGGAAAGAAAAGACGAGGTTTTCCCATAGGCGAGTGCCAGCTTCTCCATGAACAAGGCCGCTTCCGTTCCTTCGCTCGCCATCCAGTCCTGAGCTTCCTTGGCTGTCACCATCCCGTGCTCTACCTCCTTGGTCATCTCTTGTGAAGGATTGAGGAGAGGAGGAACTACTGCATCACCCTAATCGAGTGGTTGAGTCAGATGCCGTATGTACTCCTTCAGGCGTTCAACTTCTTTTTTATACTCCTTTTTGGCCACTTCTTTTTCCAATCTCGCTTTGATGGTCGAGACAAAATTATCTAATTCCTCCACTTCTTGGCCTTTTGTGGTTGGGCCAAGATCTACAATGGTTATGGCGTAGTCTTGAGGAGTGATCTCATCTTGTGGCTTGTCCACTGTGGGTACTGCAATGTGCACGGAACGACTACCTATCTCGTCCCTCTAAATAGTAGAAAATTTCTTGGCAAGCTTCTTGATTGCAACCTGTTCCAACCTTGCCAAGAAATCTGCAGTATCATCTTCTTCTTGGGCTTCTGCAGGTGCCTGAATCTTCATCCTTTCCATCAGCCAATCTGGAATGGTTGGCTGTTCAATCCCATCCTCTACCGAAACACCCTCCTCATTTGGAGTATCCACAACTTCTCTGAGAGCGGAAATCATTCCCTCTTCGAAGTCATTGTTCTGGACTTCCATCTCATTGTCTGAACCTAATATTTCTGTGCTCGCAGGTGATGAGGGCTCCTCGTCATCCAGCTGAATAGGTTCATTATTTTCCTCCTGGACTGTAGGAGGTACAATCATTTCGACCAAGGAATCATCTATTGTAGCCACCAACTCGTCAATGTTCCGAGATGCTGCTGAACGAGATGATTCTCCCTTATGTCTTTTTTGGACAGGTTCTGTACTTGGCACTATTTCTTTCCTCTTCTCTCCAATCTCAGCCAGGCCCTGATGGGATGCCCCAACGTTGGAGGAATACGATTCTGACTCGCTCAGTAAATCATACGTGAGCGTTATTCTTCTCTGTCTCATCTCCTGGACATGATGGTCAACCCACCACTAAGAGTACTTGACTACTGGCCTCATTAACGTTGCTAAGTCTACATGCTCAGGTTCTGACCATCTCACGGGAGGAAGAGGTCAACTCTCCTCGAAACGTGGCTGGATGTAATTCCCATCATCTTGTAACTGGTCAGGTACCCAGTAGAACTCAATTTCCCTCATGAAGTCTAGTGGCATTCTGGACCATAATCTCCGTCTGACTTCATATTCATCGGTGGCATTCGCCCAGAAGTCTTCCAGTTCTACTCTATGCTTGTACCTCCTTCCATCTACTGTCCGAATATGATGATGTGGGTCAAAGTTAACCTTGGACTTGTAGGCTGTGAAGGGGTACCACTGAATCTCCAACCTGGCACTCTCAGCTGCCTGCACTGATGGACAAGATTCCAACATATTCCCGATGAAAAATGGGAATGTAACAGATGCCTTCTTGGTTGGCCTCTGGATGTTCTGATATTCTTCTAACTATCTCAGGACTTTGAGCAAGACCATCCGATTTGTTGGATAAATGGGCAATTTATAGGGATTTCCAGTAAACCCCTAGATCCTGACATACGTAAATTTCGGGAACTGGATGAACCAAGATCCGTATTTACTGATTAGACTTTTCGCCTCATGACTCAGCCTCTGATGCACTCCTCCTTGAAGTGTTCTGGTAATATGCATTAGGAAGGCATCATGCACCCTTCTGAAATGAGACTTCTCCTTCAACTGGAGTTGTGGGTAGCAGTCATAAGGTCTGAGTTCGTTCTCCCCGCTGCCAACCTTGCCCTTGCAAATTAGTCCTGGATACTTATATGATCTGGCCAACAAGTAGACAATATATGAGCTCATGTGAAAAGACTTAGTCTCTTCCAGATTGATCAATTGCTCGTGGAGATTGTCACTTATCATTTGTGACCAGTTGAACATCTTTACGCCAGAAGTGATCTCATCTATGACATAATACATCCAACTCTCGAAAAAGGCACCTTGAGGGTTGTCGGCTACTCTATTCAGCATCAAGATAATGTCTCCAAAATCTTATTTGAAATCTGTCCGGCGGGGTCTCTTGGGCATCTTCTTTATTGATGGCTTAGGTTTGTCCAGCCATGCCTTGTTAACAGTTGTGGCGCACAAATCTAGTTGGCTGTCATATAACTTCTTGGCTTCTTCTTTAGTCTTATAGACCGTCCGTGAATGTTCTGGGATGCCGAAGGTTTCTTGGATTGCCACCGCGCCTAAATGTGCCAAGATTCTGCCATCAGGTGCGACGATCTGCCTCTTCTGAGCATCATAGTGGATAGCACATTCCACCATCAATTCTGCACAATCCATTGCCGGTGGGAATCTAGCTGCCTGGAAAATCTCGTTCCTGACCATCCGCCTGGCTATTGGTGTTGGAAGTCCATTCTATCCATATACTCTTCTTTTGAACTCCTTGAAGTTGACATGTCCAAGATCGGTGTCTACAACATTCTTCCATTTTGAATTGATTTTAGATTCCCGCTGGACACCTTTGCTGGCGAACTTCATTTTTGCCGTCTTTGATGATTCGCCCACCGTGGTCATTAACCTGCAGTCAAAAATATTAACATTAATACGGAGACTTTTTAAATAATTTACTTTCCTGCCTTGTGTTCGGATAATTTACTTTCAGCTTATTAAATAATTGAATTGCTGTGAAAAAGCAAGCTAAAAGTAAATGGATGAAGTTGAAAATTTCGCCAGAATTGAATCAACATGAAAGAGACAGATGAAGAATAGCAAATATATCAATCGCACTTCAAACCTCAGTGAAAGACTGCTGGCTGCAAATCAGATTTAAATTCTGATAATTTACTCAAAAAGCAATTGATGAAGTGCGCCCCTCTTGCACAGAAGAATTCAACTTTCAACAAATAAATCTTTTCCTTCTCGAGAAAAATTCTTCTTCAGCATAAGATTACTTCTTCCTTTGGAAATTTCGATCTTGCCTACCGAACTATTAACTGCCTGAGAATTTTGAGAGAGATCAAATTTCTTTTCAGCTGTGTCTGTGAAAAATGAGTTGTTGAAACTCATTATAATGCTGAAGGATTTAATTTATTTTAGCAACTGCCTTCTTATCTCTCGATCTCGATTTGTCTTCTCTTGTTCAAACAGGCAAGTTTCCTTTATTTTTCGAAAAGAATCCGTGTCGAGCTTATCCAGGAAGATCTCCTTGATTTTCACAAAATCGATTTTTGCTTGAAATGTTTATCTTTAATTCTTGAATTTTTGAAAATAAACATTAAATATTCAATTAAATTCGATATTTCCATCTTTAAATTAATGGCGAATTTAATTTTGCCCATCGGATTTTATCTTGGTCCGGCACAATTTATTTTCTTCCAACTCTCGTCTGGCGAATTTGATTTTGTCCAAGGCCTTTTTAAATTTCTAAGTAGTTGAGAATAAATTATTAAAATATTAAAATATTTTAATTTATTCCAACCCATTCCTTTTGGACCCATGGCTATTTTGATTTCTCCTTCGTTTTCTCTGGCTAAAAGTTTATTTTCCAATTTTGTCCTCAATTTCGTCTAGCCAAGTCAAAATTTAAGCCATTCCGTCGACAATCGTTATGCCAGATCCCTATTTTTCCTTGCCATGGCGAAAATTTTAATTGCACTGAGCTTATTTTCTTCTGCCAAAGTCAATTTTTCCCTTGCTCAAACAAATTTATCTAGGCAAAATCCTTGTCTGGATGTCTTTATCGAGTGAATTTCCTTGATGCTCAACAAATTTTATCTCTTCTAGCGAAGGACGAGCTCTCCTTTCTCTTTGCTTTGTGCATCTTTTCTCTGTATACTTGGCCAACTTTTCTTTTAGACATCCAAACTTTAGGCGATTTTCAAATTTCTCTTTCACTTTTGTGCTAGGCGAACTTCATTTCTTCCTTTACCATAGCTTAGGCGGACTTCCTCAAGTCTCTTCCACCTCCCACATGTCATAGCGAACTTTCTTTAGCACTCTCCTTTCAAACTTTAGAACTTCACCTCTTGAAAATGTCATGATACTTAGCCAAAAATTTCAATTTTTTATCCTTTAGGCCTCTATACTTAAGCAAATTTTTGAAATTTCTCTCGACTAGGCACCAAACACTTAGCAAAAATTGTAATTTTTCCCTTTCATAGACCATGGCGGACTTTCCGAGCACTTGGACAAGGTGAGGGTGGACTTTCTATGGTCTTGGACATCATCGCTTTGAACATGGTGGACTTCCAAACCTTTTAGCACTTACCTTAACACTTTATCTCTTGGAAATGTTACAACACTTAGCCAAAATTTCGATTCTCCACCCTTTTAGGCTCTTATACTTAGGCTAATTTTCGAAATTTTCCTTACTAGGCACCAATACTTAGTGAAATTTTCAATTTTTCTCTCTCCCATGTGCCTAGGCGTACTTTCCAACCTATTGGCAAGTGTGTGGCAGACTTCCAAGGATGCTTTCCTAACCTTTCAAGGCTTGGGCGGAGTTTCCAAGGCCTTTGCCAAGCTCTTCAAGGTTTAGGCGGACTTCCTTAGTGCTTTGGACAAGCATGGCGGACTTTGAAGAACCTTTGACACTTCCTTCTTGAGGCTGGCGGACTTTGGAGGAGGCTAGGACATTGCATCCTTGAAGCTGGCGGACTTTCCTTGCTTCCAAACATTCCTTCCTTCCGTCCCACACTTCAAGGACTAGCTTCATGGTGGCGAATTTCTCAGACTTAGCCATATTTTTCATGAATTTCATTCTTTTTGAGTTGATTTTCTGTGATTTTGCTTCAGATCTGATTGATTTTGGAATGATTTTTCCAGAATTTGATGCTTTTCAGTCTGATTTTTCAATGATTTTGACTGATTTTTTATGCTTTTTTGCTTGCTTTTTCAGATTTTTCAATGATTTTTTTTTTTTTAATTTTTCAAGTGATTTTTTTATTTTAGGCTGATTTTTGGATATAAAAATAGAAAGTTGACCAGGGTTGACTTTCCAAAAATAGAAATTTCTAAAAATAGAAAAAGCAACATCCCTAAAATATAGGGAACCCCGTTTGGTCCAAAAATGCCAAAAAATGAAAAAGCAAAAAAGCAAAATTTCCTAAAAAGTAGGAAGTCTCAGAATTGGCCGAATGCACAGGCGATCTTCGTTTCTTGGGCCTTCTGAGCGCTTCCATGACGTTTATGCACTGATTCAAGTATGGATTACTGACTTGGCTCGGGTGACTCTCGACAAACTGACTTGAAACTCTCGATAAGGCGACTTAATGGAACCGTTGCAAGGAGACGAAACCCTAAAAACGAGCAGACAACTGGGGGTCCCCATTGGCGATGGGGCGATGTGTGAAAAGGTCACAATAGAACCCCAATGCCTCCTTATAAAGATTTTGGGAAGAAAAATCTTTAATTTGATATAATTAAATAACTTACTTTTCCACAAAGATGCCTTCTTAAAATAATTATAACCTTTTTTCATATGCAAAGACCCCTTATTCTTCCTAGTCGTCCAAATGGGGGATAAAAATACCTTTCTGAAAAGATATTACACTTAAGTTATCAAAATAATAATAAAACATTATAAACTTAAGTGAATAATTAAAATATTTCTCCCCAAGTTCTGGAAAATATTGCAAAACATTGGAATCCAAATTTGATCACGCCATAATACTGAAACAATAGGAGAATGATAGGAGTCAATGTGGTAACCTACTATAAAAAGACATGCTTTCCAAGAAGCTTGGAGAATGCCCCAGATGTCAAAAAACACTTCAAAGAATGTCATTTAGATCTATACTACCCACAAAGCTCATTACCATGAACAAAAACCATGTAACTTTGAAACTGCATCCTCCAAGAACTTTGAAGTTCCCTTGCCTTACCAATTAGCCCACAAGAACCCAAAAAATAGGCTAATTGTCATCGAATTGACTAGGCCTAAGAAGGGGACATTACATTAAGCATCTAAGTCGGCCTAGGTGGTATCTAAGACACAAGTATGGCATTTATAGGAGGCATACATTAGTTATTTCCATCATGTTGAGTATTGAGTTCTTATTGAAGACTATTGGAGGTATCCCCCTCGAAGTGGATTATGAGGTTGCACCCTCAAAGTGGCATATTATTATCAATGTTGCCAAACTCGAATTCAAATTTGAACTTGGTGACTTAGCTTTTAATTATGAAAATATTTTCTTCAGCTTAAGTTTTCACTCCTATTCAAATCATTCTTATTTCAAATTTAGATACCTCATGTTTCTTTTCTGATTCATCTTTATCTCTTCATTGAAAATAAAAATTTCCAGCAAATGTATGCAAAAGCAAAGAAGAAAAGGTAAACTTTTTGGCACAAATACTTATAAGTTTTGCATTTCCAAAGACACTTTATAGCAGTCATAAAACATATTTCAAGAACATTACTTTTTCAATATCTCAAATACACCAGACATGCAAGAAATCCAAACAGTTCAGTATCTTCCTCACATAAAAGGATAAATAACTACAAGTCCATATAACTTAGCATGCGACTGCACCAAAAAAGAGCAATATTCATTGCATAACAAAAATATGTAATTAATATATTATAAATTTATAAACAAGAGGCAAGTAGTATGTATTTGGGTATTATCTAAAAACACAATAGCAATGTTTGATGAACTAACTTTAACAAATGCCTTCACAAGGAAAAAATTTGAAAAAAGCAAACATGTAAAGTCAATGTTATTGATAAGAACAAAAAAATTTGATCTTTGTTGTAAAATTGCTGATTAGCAACCAATTCAAACTAACCTGTTACATCCTTACGATGCCCACGATATGATTCAAGCTCTTTCAGTGTTCGTATGTCATAAAGCTGCAAACATATTAAGGACTAACTCATGAAAAAAATACTAGCATAACAAGACAATCATTATCCTGAGGCACTTAAAAATTATGAATCATATGATTTGAGAATATACAATTTCATATACAATGTTGTACTACTGACAATTATTCACAACTTAACACATGGTAAGCAATGAAAGGAACTATATATTGTGACACATTAGTAAAAGTGTTCCCCTTACAGCATTTAAACAATAAACATTTCTTAATGACATTCACAGTGTGTGATGTATTACTAGGATGGAAGCTGGAGTATGGCTAGCATACAACATCTGTATTTTGATTTTCGAAAAAGACTATACCTCAGACTAGCAAATTATAATAAAAAATTTGCATGCAATACATAGAGTCTTCCTATAGAACCAGAAAATGGGAAATTTCTCATGGACCTCTTCAACAAATGGAGCAACAACCATAACAGAATTCAAATAGCAAAAGTTATGAATTAAAACTTACTAAACTATGCTTTATAAACTACTATGAAAAATAAAATTTCAAATCCTCAAACAAGCTCTTAGACCAAGGCAAAACCTTTATTATTTGGTCCTTTGATGCAGTAAGCACCCAATTACCATTCTGATTCCATTTGACAGAGAGGACTGTATTCTTATGACCATGTCTGCAGTTTAAACGTCATCATTAACCAAGCGATTTCATGAAAAAATTTCACAAAGCAAAATGTCAAGCTCCTACAAAACTGATCTATTATAAATCATGTAAATACTCACAGATTACATAGAACCCGTCCTGTTTTTGCATCCCACAGTTTTACCATATTGTCCTTACCCCCTAGAAAATTCAAATTAAAAGTATCAACTTTAGGTCAATATAATATCATAGTTTGGAGATATAGACACGAGCATTGAACAGTCGTGATTAACCTTGCTAACATGTCAAACAGTACTCAACCTTTGATCTTACCAGAAACAAGCAAAGATTTTGTTGGATGCCAGTCAACACTCTTTACATCCCAACCATGACCTGACTGAGCAACAACCATATGAAAAGACCCTTTGTCAATTCATGCCTACTTTTGCATTCTGAAATTAAACTAACTCTAGTTGAAGCTACTTGGCTACATAAAATCAAACGAACAATAAAATTGAAATGAACTGTTAATACCTAGCTGAGGAAATCTGTTTGTCTCAGAAAATACGATATGTAAGCAAATGTATGCAGAGATAAAAAGGAGAAAGATTTATCAGATTAAAAGAAAGTATCCATGGCAATGTCGGTTGGAATTCACACACAGAAGTCATTTTGGATAAAGCAAAGCTATAGGCATATTCTTATTACCTTCCAAGGACCGTTCTTCCTGACATCGAGCAAAATCCCAAACTTTAACACTTGTGTCATCAGAACAGGAGCAAAATTTCAAATCTGTACTACAAAAACTGTTCAAATACAAAAGCAGAATCTCAACAGATGAAATATGGATAGATAATTCACAACCAAACCACATGTACTGGGAATACACAAAGCACTAGAACAAAACTACCTCAGATCACGTACAGCCTCTCTGTGTGCAGATTTGTTTGCTTTCACATTATTCATATTAGTTTGCCAGTACCTGGAAATTGCCACCAAACAATGTGTGATGAATAACATGTGAAAAGCATTCTACTGATATTTTTAAATAAATAGGCAACAGAAGTAACTTCGCAGAAGATAATGAGATAAACTCCTGCTCTGCAAATACAGCCATTCAAAAGCAAATATTGAAAACCCTAGTGATGAAAAGATAAGGTTTCAAGAACAGGACAGATTATAAATGTGAGACCCACTTGATGAAACCACCATCATCACCAGTGACCATCCAATTCTCATTGTGACTCCATACCATTGACCGGACTGCCTGATCATGAGCCTGGTAACAAGAAAAAGTTGCATCCATTTGATTTTCTGTGTTACATATTTAACATATAGTAACAGAATCTATATCCATTTAACAAAACATTTGGTTCTCTCAAATAGTTTAGATAAAAAAACAAATA
Organism: Sequoia sempervirens; assembly: GCA_007258455.2. Lineage (NCBI taxonomy): Eukaryota > Viridiplantae > Streptophyta > Pinopsida > Cupressales > Cupressaceae > Sequoia > Sequoia sempervirens. Next base: position 47,183 of record VDFB02124404.1, on the reverse strand, counting down.
CCTGAAGAATCATTTCAAAATTAAAAGATTGCCCATTCCAAAGTGTGAACTCTCCACTTTGTGAACCAGTAATGAGGCGTCTTCCCGGTGGTGTCCACTTCAAATTAGCCAAAAGGGTAAAGAATGAAGTCAGAAACCTCACCAAGCACACAAAAAGGCAATGCGAGGATTTCAAACAATGTTTTAAGAACTGCTAGAGCTATTAATAGTCTTACTCAAAGCCAAATAAAGTACAACCACTTTAATTTTCCCAACCCAGAGGATAATTATAAAACCTGAACATGTAATCAACGCAAGAGTATTTTACTCCTAGCATACCAATTTCAAAAAATGTAACACTGGACCAAGTTTGAATCATCAATTAATCCTGGCATATTAATTTCAAACTTTTATAAGTCTAAAAGATTATTGTACCTGCCCACAATGGTGATATGAAAATAAAGCAATGGTGATATGAAAATAAAGCAAAGCACTTGAACCCTACAAACAATCTTAACACTAACCACAAAGAGAGAACATTGACAACCATAGAAGCTCATACATCTGTCATGCCCCCGCCATAAATCACAACCCCATGATTGCAATCTGTCTTAGGATTAATATGAAAGTGGCGACCAAAGAGATATGAAAGTGGTGACTCTTCAAAGGGATATGAAAGTGGCGCTCAAAGAGTTTAAGGGGCAGCACTTGAAAGGATGTGTCCCTTGATAAGATAACCAATTAAAGGATGTGACTCTCCCCACCATGGAAGATATAAAAGGGAGAACAAATGATTGGGGAGAGGCATCAAGTGGATCAAGTTGGAAAAAGGAAAATAAGAAATTGAAATATAAGATATCTATTGGAAATAAATATTGTTTCAGCAAGAATATTATTTTGAAGTTAAAAGATAATCTTAGAATATAAATTAGGAATAGCCATATATATATGCATAAATCAAGTTATTACAGAGACTTGTACGTAAATCTATTATAGTTCCATAATGATATTTTATTAGCAATTAAATATAGCAAATTCCTTTAGCAATCAATTTTGAATTTAAAGAAGTATCTTGCAAATAGGGAGGCTGATCAACCTTCCCAGTCACGAGAGCTGAAGGACTAGAATTCTTTATATCAAGCACACCAAACCGATATGGATGAACTAGAGGTTCTGCCATGTTCGTGGGCCAAGAGGCTGAATGGACCCAAAATCCATTTCATGCTCTTGGGATTGGTTAAAGAGGACAGCCTTCGTGCATCTTATTAAGCACGCCACCCCAAGATGGATGAATTGGAAGTTTTGCTATACTCATGGATCAAGAGGCCAAATGGTGCTCTTGGGCTTGATTGAGGAGGACAGCCAACCTCCAAGGCAGACTAAGGGATGGAATGGATCTAGAATCCTTCCATGATCTCGCAATACAAGGGCAACCACCCTTGAGATTGCGGTTTGCAAGCATTTCTAATGGATTCCTAATGTGGTTGTTTATAGGAATATGCCTCAGAATAATGATGTAAGGAATTTTGGACTCAAATATTAATGATTCTATGAACTATGGATCTAAATATTATGATGTTATAGAAATGATATATTGATCTCAATATTTTAATGTTTTATGTATGAATTTAATATTACCATAAAGTTGATATTTGTTATTACTAATATCAATTTTTCGTAATTATTATTGTTTTGCAGGCCTAAAATTACGAATTTTGAAGAGTGCAATGTGCGAAAAGGAGCAGATCGACACTGGAGGGAAGATGCGCGTGGAGCAATTCGGTGAGGGTGCGAAGACGAGCAAGGGGCAAAGGCTTTCAAATGTGGATGCTCGTGCTTTCGTCATTGTTGCACAAGGGAAAGGCAAAGGATCTTGGCAGTTGTGGTTTGTCTGGGGCTGGAGCGGGCTCATCTCCTCCGGCGCCTGGTTTAGGCTTCAATCTGCTTAGGGCTCCGTTGGTGTCTCCCCATCCCCCTGTTGCTTCTGTTCGTTTAGCATCCTTTCCTCCTGTGGCTCCTTTCTTTGTTGAAGGATGCAAAAATCACTGCAATCCTTATCATGAGTGCAACGAGTTCTGCAAGTCTCAGATCATTGTCGCAAGCCCCTCTCCACCTCCCTGCACCCCTACAGTGCTCCACTCTTGGTGATTTTGAGGTTATATTGGTGGATGCCCCTATTGATTTTCATATCCTGAATTCTTGCATTGATGAAGCTTCTGCAGGGGTTGGGAATCATTCCCTTCTCATTAGATGCATGTGCAAATGACCATCGATTGATCAGTTTGTCACTTGGGTGATGGCTTCTTGGAGCAGCGTGACCACCCTTGAAATTGACATTCTAGATTTTGGTTTTTTCCTCCTTCATTTTGCTTCTGCGGAAGATTGTTGTTTCTTGTTGCAAAATGGACCATGGTTTTTTGGTCAGGCGAGCCACTTCATTACACCGCGGTCCCCTTTTTTTCTAATCCTATTGCTGCTAAAATCACTCGCATCCCTATTTGGATCAAACTGTACAATCTCCCCCTAATCATGTGTGACCCTGGACACATTAGAAGTATGATTGATCAGATTGGTTCCTTCATGAAGTTGGATGTTGATCCAGGGGTGTCTCACCACAGATTCACCAGAGTTTGTGCTATCATTGACATTTCAAAACCGATGCACCATTTTGTAGCAATTCATTCTTCCCACGGAACTTGGACTCAGTTTTTAAACTACGAAGGTCTTCCTTTCAGATGCTTTCATTGCAACATGATCGGTCACAAGATTGTTGGGTCTTTTGCACGGAATTATAGTCTAAAAAAATGGGTCAAGAAGTCAAGTACCCCTGAAGAGGATTTTATTTGGCACAACCAAGGTAAATTTACCCCCCATATGACTTCCAGCCCTGTTCCTATGGATCCAACTGATGTTCCCCCTCCAATGGTGCCTCCCACTTCACCATTGGGGTACCCCTCAACTACTTTGGTTCCTACTCCCATAGCAGATCAACGAGATGCCCCATTGAGTGTTGTGGTCGAGGATGGTTTTGATCCTGAGGGATCTTAGCCTTTTATGGAGGTTTTGGACGAGGACTATATCGACTTCTTTGATGAGCTGGTTGTTCCAATAAAAAAATCACCATATACCAGACAGCCTACACCAACTCTAAACCAAAATTTCCAAAACAAGGGAAAAAGGGGCGTAAATCTGAAGCTAAGAAACTGTCATGTCCCCTTCCAGTTGACATCTCTCAGAGCTTATGATTAGCCTATTATGCGACCCTCGTAGGCTGATAGGATGGATAGAGGGTCTTGATGGAGCTTGGCTTGGCTTGGGTTGTCAAAGTTTTACCAGTTGGCTTTCGTTCGGGCTCATTCGGACGTCTTTTGCCTGACTTGCTATTTTTAGCAGTATTTGGCATTCAGCGGAGCACCCCTGCTATTTTTAGCAGTATGGTTTGGTCATGTGCAGAATCACTCACTTATTCACCAGCTTCAAACGGTTCGTGAATCGGACATATTTTGAGGAAGATATTAATATTTTAATTGTTAAATTAAATATTAATTATTGAAGCTTATATTATAAAGTTATAATATTAATTAATATTAATTAATATTATAACTTAAGTGATTTGTCTCAAGGGGTCGACCATCATTGAAGGGGGCCACTTTTAATTATAATTTATAATTAAAAGTGAGTTTGAAACTATTGAAAAATTAAAAAGAAAAGTTCGAATTTATTTAAATGATGCCTAATTGAGAAAAGTCGAACTTTTGAGGAGATATAAGGGTTTCATTGGGATTTGAGCTCATTATGTTATGAAATCGATTTTTGATCAAATCTTCTTCCGGAGAACGAAGCCAAGGGTTTCAGTTGTCTACAGGCATTGGAGAACGAGCCATCTTCAGTGTTGCAGTTCAGAGGCTGTGAGATATCAGCTGATCTATTGCATTCAGAGAGATATCTTCATTCAGAAGTTATCACAGAACGTTCACAGAGTTTTCATCTTCAGAGTTTTTGATTGGGTTTCAGCCAGAAAGAGTTCTTCAAACCTAGGCGCATCTTATTCCAAGATCTGGACATTGATTTCAAGGGCCGTACAAATTGTACTTGCTGTTGTGACAGAGCCGTACCATTGCTACAGGGCCATACTTCTTCAGTATTAGGCCGTACTTCTGTCTTGGGCAAATCGCCTATTCCTTTGGTCTTCTGTCTTCATCCTTTGTGGCGCCTAAACCTCTGGACCATTACCCGAGCATCAGACGGAGGGAGAAGTAGCTTTATGAGGAAGCCGTACCATTCCATGTACTCTTTCAGCTTGCTGCAATAATCAGGTTTTCATCAAAATATCGTTGCCTTTTTAGTTGCATGTTATTGGATCTTATTTGTAATCATTCCAGAAGATTAATAAATAGTCAGGCATCAGGAGTTTCAGTAGATTCTATCATTTCCAGAGTTGTATTATTTTATTTAAATTTATTCAGCAATTTCTTTCAAAATCGCAAATTTCATTTGTCATGCAAAAACACCAAAAAAACCAAAATACACAAAAACAAGCAAAAAACTAGCAGTCTCAGAGTTTAGCGAGAACAGGGGTTTCTACAGAAACTCCATTCGGAAGGTCGTGAAGCGGTTGATGATGGTACTCAATGGACCATGGATGCCATCCTCACTAGGAACATGAAGAAGGGGTTAGCATAGAAGGCTAGGTGAGCGACTCTTGATGGTGGATGGTTTTGTTGGGTTTTCAGCAGCTTAGTTTCTGTTTGGTCTTTGTTCCCTCTTGGTTTCTTGCTCTCCGCATAGGATTTCTATCAAATTTTGTATTCTTAGTGCTCCCCACGTATGGGTCTGAAGCGTTCTTTCTTTCTTATTTGTTCTATATTGGGAGTGGGCACTAATCCCACAGCTTACCAACCCCAAAAAAAAACATTTCAGGATCGTATTTCTATTTGTCAAAACCCTATGGGTACCTAAATCTATGGCTTTCCTCTTCTGACATTTCCTGTCCCTAAATTATAAACCTGACTACAAAACTGCCAAGCTTTAATGCTTCCCATTTTTGATAATTTGAACATATAAAATACTCCTTTTCATGAAATTGAGTAAGGACCAAAAAAGATGGTTTGATATTTCTGTTGGAAATATTGTCATTGATGTCAAAGGCGAATGAACGTGATAGTTTTCATTAATGTCAAAGCTGAATATATCACAATTGAAAAGAAGAAAATACACGAAAGAGAACTAACAAGGCACGATCTTGGACATAGGAAATTTGCAGCTAAGGTTTGGAACTTAAAAGTGAATATAATTATATGAATAAGGAGCAGTGAACCTTAAAAGGGCAGTGATAATAATCAAAAGGCAACGATCATAATAAAGCAGTAATTATGTTCTAAGAAGAGCAACGATTCCATATTAATATTGAAAGGTGGTGCCCAAAAGTCTAAACAAAATCTGATCGCTCCATATTTGGAATTAATTAAACTCAACAATCTTAATAATTAAAAAAGGAGCGCTGCAATCCAAAGTCACATAACACAAATTCAGAAAAAGAAACAAATAAATTTAAGCAACTCATATGGAGTGTTGAAGTCAAGCAAAGCAACACATAAGACAAACACCATATAAGATGAAAATCAGAAAAACAAGACGGATAAAGACAAATTATAAAAAGGCAGCGATCTGTTTTATCCTTTGTAAAGCAGTGATTAAATAAATTAGCTATTAAGAATGCAACGATTCATATTACTTTTGAAGAGGTGAATAAAGACAAAGAGCATATAAGACAAATTTGTCTTATTTAGAGACCATGAAGTGGTGCGCTTTGTTATTCAACTTCAAATTATCAAACAAGTTGACTTAATATGATATGATGCGATTTATTTATGACAAGGAGTATTTTTTCTGATGTGGTGCGATTATGTTTTAGGCAAACTAAATCATAACTCTATAATCAATATTAGAGTAGATCTCAAGGGATTCGGTAAGGTTGAAACAAACAAAATAAAGATCTGAAGAAGTAATACAAAATTCAGATTAGTTTATGAGGAGGCACAATTCATAAAATCTGAAAGGGTGTGATTATTTTGAGAAGGCAAACAATTAAAGTCAGATTTCAAAAGGTTTGATCTGTTTGAAGGTAGTAGTTCAAAGAGTCATGTTAATTAAGTAAAAGGTTGCAATGTTTGACCAACATACATATATGGTTCATTTCATATTTGTGTGAGAGGGACTGAAGTGACTGAATGAAAGCATGTAGAGAACAAAGTTAATATCCAGAAAACATATTCAGATCTGCATATGAAGGTGTGGGTGTGAATTAAAAGATTATGATGCATACACCAGCCAGAAGACCTTGAAGAGCAGATTTTTGAGAAAGATATGTACAGAAGTAAAGCATATTGGAGAGAACAATTAAGCTAATCTATGAGCAGATTTGTAAAATCTTTATGAACAGATCCATCAAGAGTTCATAAGCAAATTATGAGGAAATTGTGAGTGAGTTTATAGACTTATAAGAAGATTATTTGCAGATTTATAAGGAGATAGAAATCTGTTTTATCAGAAACGTCATCATCAAGAAGATCTTTATGAATGAATAAAAGGAGTTTTTGAGCAGATACAAATCAGGATTATAAACAGATTTGAAGGAGATATTTGAGCAGAATTGTCCATCATCCGTTGAAGAAACAACATTGAAGGTGGAACATTGTTCTTGAACTTATTATCTTTTGCTAAGTTGGTGCTTGGCAAGTGGGGGTTGGTGCCTCCAATAGGTTGGTGCCTACAAATTGAGGGAGTTGATGCTTCCTATAGGTTGGTGCCTACAAAACAAGTTAGAGGTTCGTACCTCTAGTAGGTTGGTGCCTACAATCATTGTAATTCACATATATATATAAAGTACATTATTTGTGCCGTGGTTTTCTCCTACAAGGGTTTCCACGTAAATATTGGTGTTATTGTGTTCTTCACATGTGCATATTTATTGATGTTGAGTGAATGGTGTTATAGTGATTGATAAAGTTTTAAATTGGTAAAAGTTGTTATACTGATTCACACCCCCCCCACTCTCTCTCTTAGTATAACCATGTGCTCATCAATTTTTGCATATAGGAATCATTTCTTCATTAAGTAGAAATGATTTTGCTTAATAGTAGCTTAAAGACTATATAGAGAGATAATCTAAAAATGCATCATATTGCTCCATTAGCCAATAAGAGTCGAGGAAATATCTATCACAAACAGATTAGTCTATAAAAGTAACACCAATTTTTATAAAATATGGAAAAGACAACGACTACAAACCAAGATCACCAACAAATATACCCAATAAACCTAGGGAAAAATTTGTACCAAAAAGCAATAATCCCATTCCTGATATGGACTCATAAAACAAGAGTCCCTTGGAGTAAATCGTGAAAAACAAATCAGATTAATGAAAGGAAACACCTCCATGTGATAACTCTCACTCAAAAAATGAAAGAGATAACATACAGGTTTCCTCGGAAAATAGATATAATTATTTACACGAATATAATCCTACTCAATCACTACTAATCAAGTAACATATCTAAATGTCCTACTACATGTTATAATCATTCATGGACCTCTTGGAGAAGCACAACCCTATTGCCAGTGACTCAGCACAATTTGACAATCATCCTGATCCCCCTATGATGGATATGTGATATTTCATCAGAATAGGAACTATTTTTTCAAGTTTAGAAACCCTTGCCTCAGACAACTAAACTTAGACTTCCAGATCAACCATTTTGTCTTTTGAATTTTTCGTTAAATTGTTCTTGAGCACTTTTACTAGTACAAAGCAAATAGATCACAAAATTCACCTCCACTTTCTCAAGTTCTATGCCCAATTACAAAATCTACGGTAATGCATTTATGGCATCTTGACTTTGTAAGAGCAAGCATTCTTAACCTCCTAGGATGGAGTAGTTCATATAAACAGTAGTAGAAATGAAACCCTTGACTCTCGTAATTTTACAAAACAATGAGATTAAGAATGGAAATCTGGAATTAAGAAGTCCCCTATTAATTTCTTAATCATGGAAGGGGAAAGGGCTTCAAGCTATATCTCTCCTAAGGATGACAAAAGATATGTAGTAAAGTTACCCATCAATATTTGGCTTAAATATTGTGCAACAATCATAGGCAAAAGAAAAAGAAAAAGCTTCAAGGAACCACAATTCAAAATTTTCAAGCAAAAGTATTGTTCCTTTGAAGTTTTTTATTGTCTACTTCTGCATTTCTCAATTGTATAGCTTTAAAAGAATAATTGCTTGTCATGCCCCTGCCATGATCAACACTAAAATATTGAAAATATAAATATAAATATTAACAATTTGAACATTATTATAATTATAATCATAATATTGTAATTATTAAAATATATATAAAACAAATATAAAAATAAATATATTTATATATTTACAATAAATTCAATTTATAAATATAATAGTAAAATGGGAAATATATAGGGTTGGGGCCCTAGCTCGGTTGGCTAAATCTTTCCAGTTGCAAGAGGTTGGTCATAAGGTCTAGTCTCCCCCACCCCCGTGGTACTGGAGGGCGTGTCACGCCAATGCCACCGATCACATTAAAAAGTTTACCCAACGCACTGCAGTTTATAGGGGGTCGTGCTACCCGATTCCTGCAGTCTAAAAAAAAAAAAAGGGGAAATATATAATATATAAAATATAAAATAATATATATTAAAAGAGAATACAATAGTAAAAAATATATTAAAAGAGAATACAATAATAAAAATAGTGATGGACAGCAGCCAGCAATTTATTTAAACAGCAGCAGTTCATTTACCAAACAGCCAAGATTAAGGAAAAGACAACAATGGTAAACAGGCAGCAATCTAAAGTTATATATATTTATTTAGATCAGCCAAGAATAGGATGAGCAGAGGATTAAAGAAATAAGTCGATAAGCTATCTCATAACCCATAAAGATGCAGCGATTAATAAATGATAGGCTATGATCTAAGTCACTAGGTTCGAATTCGAATTCGAGTTCAACAGCTTTGAAATTCAGATGAAATTCGACAAAGAAAAAATTCGAAAAGTATAAAATTCGGATTAAATTCGCCTTATGTAATTTTTAATTTTTTTTTTATAAATATAATTAAAATATTGACAAAATTGTCTAAATAATTTAAGGAAATCATTACATATATTAAATATTAATTTATTAATATAAGTTTAATAAAAATTAAAATTAAAATAATAAAATATTTAATATTTCACATTTTATAAAATATTAAAAACCTAATATATAAAATAATATAATATTAAAAGATTTAATTTAAATCTACATGAATACAAAATACATAATAAAGTAGTAAATCTAATAATAATAGAAATAATAAAACATAAAATAAATATTAAATCTAATATTAATAAAATAATTAAACCTAATAGTAAATCTAATATTAATAAAATAATAAAACTTAATATTAAATCTAATATAAATAAAATAAGAAAACTTAATAAAAATAAAATAATTCACATTAAGTCTACGAAAAACCCTATATTTTTCGTGCAGCCTCAAAACAACAACAAAAAATTGGAGAGGAGGCCTACCTGTCGACGGAGCTTGCAGGAAGGAGCTTGCAAATCGCATTTTAAATTTGCTGAATGAAACCCGACGTGTATTAAATTTGTTGAATGAAACCTGCAGATGGCGCCGACGATTTGCAGAAGGGCACCAATGATTTCCAGAAAGGACGCCGATTTTCGTCGACCTTAAAGCCTGAAACACTTGCAAACACTGTGAAACAGTTCCCGTTTGCATGCCCTTTAAAAATTGAATTAGATTTCGCTGAAAATCTGAGATGTAATTTTTAGGCCGTACGAACTTGAACGAATTTAAACGAATTTTATGTTTTTTTTCAGAAATCCGACGAATTTTGAATTTCATGCCGAAAATTTGGCGAATACGGTGACTTAGGCTATGATTATAGGAGTCAAAAAGAAGCAGCAATCTTTATAGGAGATATAAAGAACGGCGATTAATTAAATGAAGGGAGAGGGAGTGATTAGGTGTAAAGAGGCAACTATTAAAAACAGCAATCACAATCAATAAAGGGGAGCGATTTGTAATGGAAGGGTGCTTCTATTGGAAAGAATGCACCCATTATGAAAAGGTATCTCTTTTCATTTAGAGATGAAGATAAATAATGAAGTTTGTGTGAGGAAGTGAAAAACATGTTCTGAGTATTATGAGGGAAAAATAAATAAGAAACTGTAATGTCCCCAATTTTTATATGTCAGCATAAAATTAAATAATTAATTTAAGTTGTCGAAAAAAGTAAATTAAAAAGGACAACTTAAATTAATGGTGCAAAAGTAACTTGAGTTTTAGAAAGTTAAATAAATTAATTAAGTTACTTTTGTTAGATTCACAAAAGAATTAAATAAAAAAGTGAAAAGGAAAAAGATGGGAATTCAAGAAGACACGAGGAGTTACAAGGAGAGAAGAATTAAAGCTTTCGAGAAGCTCATTGCAGGCAGGCTGGTTTTTTTATTTTGGAGAACAAGTTATTTGCTGGGTGAATGGTGTTCACAGCAAGCTTTGTGAGGACGGAAACCTTCACAAAGAACATCGACTTTCAAAGTGGAAGATCTTTTCTGGTCAATAGCTAGAGAAATCGAGCAAGTTTCTTGCTTGGTTAAGAACGATTGGAGTATGATAAAATTTGTGAAGTCTTTGAAAAGACAAATTTTTAATAAAAAGGTTTGATTTAATTTCTGAAGCTTCAAGGCTTTTGAGTAAAGAGGTTTCATTTAATTTCTGAAGTTATAAAAATAATGAAAGCTCCATGTATACAATATTAAAGAAATCACAAATGTAAGGAATTAAGCTAAGTTTGGTTCAAGAAGCAGTTGGAAGTTTAAATACCAATAGAATTCAATTGAAAACTTATTTCCAGAATTATGAGAAATCGATGCTAGACGCAGGGAGAATGAAATGAAATAAAATTCTTTTAAAAGGTCACAGAGGAGTTTAATTGTGTCGAATATTTGTATACTTTATTGCAAGGCTCGCACTTCCTTGGAGTCGAACTGAAGATTTTAATAGTTGAGAGTAAATTGAATCACATAAGAAAGGGGAAACTTTCACTAAGTCAATTCAAATTGAAGACAGATCACATACAAATGAACGATGGTTTAAGCTATATCAGGAGTTGCTTCCTATTCTTTGCTATACTCTGACAATAGAAGAAAGCGGAAATTCAAATATAATATTGATTTAATAATCAAGAGCAACTTGGTATATTGGGAGCAGCTTATAAAGAGTCAGCCAACAACATCTCAAGTTGTCTGGCTGCGTGTGGTGTGAAGAGGAAGATCTAAGTCGTGTAAATACTACAAGGAGCATGAAATGAAGGATTTCAACATACAATTAAGTGCCATTCATAATTAGGAGATGGAGTTAATTTAAATGGTCCAGCTATCATAGGTGAAGACCGCAACATATTTAGGAGTCTTAAAAAAATTAAATCTCCAAGTATTCAGGGCCGCCTCCTATATTAAAGTATCCAAGAATCGAACTAAGAAAAAGGGGCGACATCATCAAATTGAAATGCCTTTAGAGCAATTGACTGGGCAAAATATTGGTATATACTAGGTCGTGGTGTTTATACCTTAATATTTAGATAGGTTTAATAAATTTTGTAGCATATGAACATATGATAGTCGTCTATCAAATGCTACACCATGGATCTCCCTGAAGCTGGCTCCTTGTATTGAATTGTGGAGGTTAATGAGCCATTGTGCCGAATTCAAGCTCCTGTAGCGGACAAACATATAAGCTCCGTGTTTGGAATGTGAAAAGTCGTCAGTGCCTTTTTAAGGAATTTTGCAAGTCTGAAGGGGGAGTCACAAATAGTCGGAATTCACAATGGAAAGCAAAAAGACAGAAAGTATGGGATGACTCAGAGATACGAGAAATAGCGAAAGCCAACACTATATTAAGTAACATCATAAACTCATGAAGGCTTCGGAAAAAAATGATAATAGCAGTTATAAGGGTTGAAGTTTGAGTTCTTTGTTGATTCAGTTTAATATATTGCTACTGTGGGAGGGAAAAATATAATATATGAAAAATCCTCTATCTCTGCCACTTCAAGATAGGAAGTCAATTGATTTGAGCACTTTTGAGCAGGGGAGACCAATGGGTAGTGTGTAATTGCCACTGCAGTGTCATTATAGCTAAGTGTCGTATTATTCAAGAACCTTTCATGGGGGCACACGTGAAAAAAAATACAGACTAGGAGCAAGCCGGCCAACAATGGGCTATCTCAGTAAAGAAGGTCAATTAATTGTGGATGTTGTCAAGGATGTTGAATGGTTACAAAACTTCAAGGAGCTTTCTGTTTTGATACAAAGTCAGCAATATAATAATGTTCAATATTGCATGTAATAATTTATAGACATTAATATTATGAAGTAAAATTCTGAGATGAAGGTTATCAGTTGAATCTATTCATACTCGTACCATGAGTTTGGGGTTTAAGGGAGTTTGTTTACTAGCTGGGCGTATATTAGTTTGAAGTAATTGTATATTATGCTGCAATGTAAATATAATTCCTATCTAAGAAACATTACAAATGAAATTGATTTTATTTGAGTTTGAACTGTAAACAAGTTCAGAACAGTAATGAGTCAAGTGTTTGATGAAATGCCCAGGAAGCTTAATTGGTAAATCGAAAAAATTGTATACCAATTTGGGGTGGACCATTTCAGAAGCCTGGAATAGATTTCTAAGTATAACAGCAGATATAAAAAGAAGATGGAAAGTCATTACCTATATATATATATATAGAAGTTCATATAAAATGAATTAGAAATAATTATATATATATATATATATGATACTTGCAGCAATTATTGAGCCTTATAAGGTGTTATGTTTCTTTAATATGAATATGAATAATAGATTCTTATGCATTTGATTTACACCAACAATATCTTCTGAATATTAAAAACAGATCATAGGAAGAATACAAAGTATTATATATACAGAATCTACAGTGGATTAAAAACAGCAAAAGTGTTCGACCAACAGAATAAGCTCGTACACATATAAAGCAGATCCAATCAGAGTAACAACATAATCAAATCCTGTGGTATGATGCTTATTTAATCAGATAAATATAGATATTAAACACAGATGTAATAGCATATTATGTAGCATATATTTATTGATATTATTAACAGTGATATGATTCTGGTTTGGCTATAATTGGTCACGAATGGATAAGGCGGGACTGCAAGGAGGGGGAACTATGAATGATTCCTCACCAGGAATGCCACCTCATGATGATGGTTAAGGACCACATGAGGCCAAGGAGGATAAGGTTGAGGATCAAGGACACCCTATTATGCAAGGAGGGAGAACTATGAATAATTCCTCACTAGGTATGGCACCTCATGATGATGGTTAAGGACCATCGGTTAAGGACCACGAGGCTAGGGTGGACAATCAAGGACACCCTATTGCAGCCCCTACTATACCCACTTGAATCAATTGTTGAAGTAAATAAAGAAGGGTCTTAAATCCTAAGAGGAGGGTTTGGCATGATGGACGAGAACGGTGTAAAGCCCTTGCTAGGTACACCACCTCATGACTAATTGTTAAGAACCATCGGTTGAGAACCACATGAGGCCACAAAGGATAAGGCCTGTTGTTGGGCCTATGGTAGAGGATACTTGGGGCACCTCATCACGTCCTCCTCATTATGGTTGAGCCCACATAGTCCTTGGGATTTGTTATAGTGATATATATAATCTCTCTTAGACCTAGAATTAAATGTATTTCAAGGATTATACCTAATATGCTTATCTAACATGGTTGCAGGTTTCCATAACCAAATTTACACCATCTCAATCTTGAGTATGGAATTATATCTTTAACTATAATCTGCTATTGGTTTCATTTGATTTCAGGGCAAAGTATAAGGTGATCCCAAAAGGAGACATTACAAGTGGTATCATAGGATGTTCCTACCAACCTACAGGGCATACCTACTTTAACCACCATTCAATTAGAATTAACTATTCAACTTTCTCTTAAGTAGGCCAATAATGCGACATGCCTTCCATGTGTATACTTTGTGACTTACATGTATTCATGTGTATACTTTGTGGCTTACATGTATTCATCTGAATACTTTGTGACTTACATGTATTGATGTATACTTTGTGCCTAAATGTATTCATGTGTACACTTTGTGACTTACAAGTATTCATGTGTATACTTTGTGACTTGCGTGTATTTGTATGTATACTTCTTGACTTATGTGTATTTGTATGTATACTTCTTGGCTTACATGTATTCAAGTGTATACAACTTACGTGTATTCATGTGAACACGTTGTAACTTATGTGTATACTTCATGACTTACATGTATTCATGTGACTTGCGTGTATACTTAAGGTATGTTTTAGGCTTCATGCCTCACGTGTATTTTATATTTCATGTATTGCGTGTATCCATGTGTATGCTCCATGCTTCTTGTGTATACTTAATGTATTTGCGTGCATGCTTCAAGATTCGTGTCTTATGTATACTTATGTATATACTTCATGTATTACGTATGCTCCATGCTTCATGTGTATACTTCATGTATGACGTGTATTCACGTGTATACTTCATGCTTCGTATCTTACGTGTATTTATGTGTATACTTTGTATATTGCATATATCTATGTGTTTGCTTCATGTCGAATGTGTCTTCAACAAGATTACTCCATGTATGATTACTTTATGCTTAAAATTATGAAAATGTTAAAAACTTTGTCTGTCAAAATGCTTTGTGAGTTGAGAAGCACTAACAAATTAACTTATCTAAAATTGAATTATTATTAGTAATGAAGAGTTGTAACTATTTAAGTGAAAAGTTGTCACTCCTACAAGAAATGGACACAAAGGAATAAATCTATCCAAAGGGTCTTCCTCTCCAATCCTATCCCTAATCAGAGTAATTCCACATTCATGATTGAAGATCAAGAACATTAATATTAGGCACCCAAAGTCTTACATAAGCTATTGTTAAGTTACATTGTGGGCCCATAACCCACAAAAACCAAATCATTCTCACCTCAAAATTTGGTTTAAATGTTTCTATGAAATGAAGTGATTTATCTATGAGAAATTGTCATTTGGTTGTTTAGAGAGAAAGAATACAACATGTGGTCAGGACACCTAGGTCCTTTTCCTCAAATATGAAATTAGCTTTGCACAAAGAATCTTGGTGGTAATGAAATGAGATAAAACTTGTCTTAAACAAAGGTTTTTTCCAACTCCGGTTTTGTGATTGAGAGTTATGAGGAAAATAGTACTTAAGAATATTAGACAATACATTATCCTCATACTTGGATGACAATATTAACATTATTAGTAGTAAGTATACTAATCACTGCTCTCCAAGGGCATAGAGTCAAACATAATCAAAATAACCTTCACTTAGTTTAGAATTTATAATTCCTACCTGTTGATGCAAGTTTTGTGACCTTAACCAACATTAGAATAAAATACCCAATAGAATATCCTATTCTATCTTGAACAAAGACTCCAATGTGCTAAGCAAAGTGATCACAAAGTAGACTCCAAGGTTCCTAATGCATATAGGATAGTCTCAGTTGGTTTGATGTGTTTTGTTGGTATTTCAAGGGGGACTTACGCTTAACTTTATCACTTTGGACTATGAATGCTATGGATTATAAGTGGTGAAATTCTATTACTACTGATCTTTAAAATAAAATGAAAATAGGATAAGGGTGATAGAGACTAGACTAATATTAAACTAATCCTATGAACTCAAGAGACAAGTGTTGGATGGAAAAATTTAAACCAATCTTTGCTTTGCCAAGTACGATGACTACAACTAGACAAAGATGGTGCAATCTTCAACGGGATTTACGAATAATAGCCTATTACTCAAGACCATCATCAATTTGAACAATGCATATAAGTAATAGAATTCGAGATTAACAATTTCAAACTTCAAACTAACCTTGCACATCAAATTGAAATCATTCAATTGAAAAAGGTATGAACTAATTTCACAATTATCAACACTATCAATCTTTCATTCATTTAAAATTGCTGAAATAAATCTATTTTATTGAAGAAATATGAAACCATGCAAGCTTTCAAACTAGCAAATGCTCATCAATGAGTCTAATTATTATTTTGAATAGCTTTCAAACTAACAATTTCACAAGTCTCCCCGAATGAATGAAATGAGTGGGGTTTATATAGGCACCCCAATTACAAAGCAACGACCCAGATTGATCTGAGATCAATGGCCAAGATTATTTCCAGAAACACTAACCCTAAAAGCATAACCAACTTCCTGGACACATGGCACAAGTAGGACGAGCCACTTGGAGTATGAAGAACGCTGACACCCTGCAAGCTAATCAAGTAAGCGAGAATCCAAAATGCAATTCCCCTTGGCTTGCTCTCTGGTTGCAAATGCAAGAAACTTTGTCATAACCAAATTGAGTTCCTCCGTTGATATGTTTGGCACAATGTCCAATTGCACTCCAATTACGTCCAAGGATTCAATGCACTGAGTAAAAGTGTTCTTCCATTTCCCTTCTTGCCTTTGAAAGTTGTCCATAAATGTCAAAAGGGATGACATATCATCCAACTGGTTTTCCTTAATAACCTCCATTTCTCTAAAATAAATATTTGTCACACTTTCTTTCAAACCTTCCAAATCCAAGCCATCTGTATCATGAGCTTCCTGTCATGTCAATCCTTCAAGTGCTGTGAGGATCCTAAGTTGTATCTTTCCAAGAGAGTTTTGCATAACAACACACTTTTCTTTTATCTCATCATATATCTTATTCTTCACTAACAAAGAACAGTACCATCTGTTGAAGTCATAAGAAGCTCCATTATCAATAACACCTTCTTGGACCAACACTTGCTTGGATATTTCCTTAAAAGTCTTCAGGCAAGGTATCACCTTGTCCTCTATGTATTGGAAATCCTCCCAACTCTCTTCCATTTGGCAAATATTAGTTACAAGAAAAATTGATTTGTCATAAGTTTGAGCACATCTCTCCAGGAATTGCTCCACTTGCTTTAAGATATTGCCGACCCACCTTCGAGTTGCTTGGCTTGTAACTCTCATTGCTTCAAGGCTATCAACAGATTCTTGAGAAAGGGAAGATGGTGGAATAAAAACCTCATTCTCTTGCCTCAGTGGGGCTGTTATTTGTTGAATGAATTCTACCAATCTCAAATTCTCCACCTCTAATCTTTCTTTCTTCTCCTCTGTTTTGTCAATTTTTTCTTTGATGGCCCTTGAAGTGTCTGCTAGTTCATGAAAGTCCTGTTCTGTTATGGTTGGTCCAATGTCCAGTGTTGTAACTTCATAATCCTCAGGGGTAATTTGGTCCCTAGGCTTGTCAATCTTTGGAACTGCTACCTATAAGATCCTAGATCCTGTACCATCTCTAGTGATTTGAAAATACTTCTTAGGCTTCTTTGGAGTCTTAGCTTTACCAATCCTTTCCAAGAAGTCTCGCATACTTTCAATTGGTTGAATTACATTCACTGGCTTGGGTTTCTTCATCAGACTTTTAGTCAACCAATCTGCTATAGTAGATAATTCCATCCCATCTTCCAGCTGAATATCATCATTAATCCCCTTTAGGGAAAAAATTATCTCATCACCCAATTCCTCATTGGTTTCTAGGATCTCAATACCTCCCACATCTTCAATCATAAGTGTATCCTCTCCCTCTAAGCAATTTGTGAGCGTTTGCTCTTGAAGAAGCTCTAGCTGTTCTATTTCTTGAAATTCAGCTTCTTGTTCATGATCTAATTCACATTCAGCAATATACACCTCTTCTATTACTCTGATGGATGGCATATTTGAAGATGATGGGGTTTCCTTAACCCTCTGCTTCTTAATCTCTGACTCTTCACTTACTGCCTCCTTTGCCTTTGCTTGAAGATCCTCATTCATTGCTTTCCTTTTACTTGAACCTGGAAGTTCATCAAGACCTTCTCTTCTTTCAAATTCAGCTGCTTCTCCCTGACTTTCTTCATTGCTTAGTTTGGCGTAGGTAAGGGAGACACGTTCTTTTCTCAATCTGCTAATTTGGTGATCTACCCACTCACTGGAATTGGCTATAATGTCTTTCATTAATACATTCAAATCTGCCAACTCAGGTTGTGTCCAATTCGGCAATAAGATAGGCTTATTCTTTTCTTGTTCAAATTGAGGATGTACATATTCTCCATTATCCTTTACCTGGTCAGGAACAGGGAATAGGTCACACTTCACAAAATCTACAGGAATTCTAGACCACATCTTCTTTCTTACTCCATATTCATCCACCAAGTTAGACCAATAGTCTTCTATTTGCATAACATGAAGTGACTTCTTCTCGTGAACTCTCAAGTACAAATGAAAATCTGACCTTGGTTTGTACATACCCAATTTAAAAAATTGCAATTTTGATTTAGCTATCTTGGCTGCTTGCAATGTAGGGCGGATTTCCAACATTTTCCCAATCACAATAGGGAAATGCACTCCTTGCTTATTCTCTTTCTTCTGAATAGATTCCAAGTGAACCCATTGTCTTGCAACCTCAAGCATGACTATCTTATCTATTGGATACTGTGGGAGTTTGTATGGAGCTTCTGCAAATCCATGGATCCTCAAATATGTGAAGGTTAGAAATTGAATGAACCAAGATCCAAAATATTCAAGCAACGCCATAGTCTCGTTGGACAACCTCTTTTGGATTCCTCCTTGAAGTAATCGAGTGATGTACATAAGAAATGCATCATTGGTTATTTTGTAATTGTCTTTATAGTGCAACTGTATTTGTGGGTAAAAATCATATGCCTTGAACTGGTTACTTTGAGGCCCTACTTCTCCTTTGCAGATTGACCCTCTGTACTTTGTAAACCGGGCTAAGATGTAGACTCGTAGGAACTCATGTGGAAAGTCTTGGTTTTCTCCAAATTTCTTAGCTAAATATCAATATTGTCACTTGTCAGTTTAGCCCAATTTATCATTTCCGTTCCCAACACAATTTCTTCCACGTATAAAAACATCCAAACTTCAAAGAACGCCCCCTGAGCAGTACCCATAATTTTGTTTAGCATATGGATCATATCACTATACTCTTCCTTGAAATCAATGCATATCAACCTCTTTGGTAACTTAGAGCGATGCTTCTTCGGTTCCTTGACCCAGTTAGAATTAACTATATCCATACAAGCCTCCTTAGCTTGATCAAACATTGCTTCTAATTCCTCGAGTTCTGCTCAACATTTTGTGACGGCGAGGAATGCAAAACACTTCTCTAACTAAATCTTCAGTGAATTACACCAAAGTGATCCCATTAGATGCTTTGATGGATCGTGCTTGTGGATCATATCTTTTGGCGCATTCAACTATCAGCTCATTACATTGAACTGTAGGTAGAAAACCAGATGCTTGGTGAAGTCCGCATTTGATCATGTTGGCTGCAATGGGCGTAGGCATTTCATGTTGGGTGTCAAACATCCTCTTCTTGTGCTAGATTACGCTGAATTGTTTGAAGTTAGTGTCTACAACTTTCTTCCATTTAGATGATAGTTAGGATTCTGGATAAAATCCTTTGAGTACCTTCCTGACTTGATTCTTTCTGAATCCTCCTCCGACGTTCTTTGAAGTAGACATAGCACCTATATGAAGCTTGAAGTTAGAAAATATTCATAAATTGCAAAGAAGGCATTATACTTAAGATTTTAAGGCTGGAGAGTATTTTAATTAATTGATTTGAAATTCTAGAATTCGACTGCAAAGGCTGATTAGAAAATAAATTCGAATGAATTTTTTTACTAGCAACCCTTGTTAACGTTTCAAGAATATTCAAAAAAAATTTAAATAATTTACTCGAATTTGCGAGCCTAAAATTGGAGTTTTTCTGCAAATTCAAGATTTAAATTCTTTTTCTTCTCCAAACTCGCCACTTATGATCCTGCAGAAGTATGAGAAATCTGGAATTTTAAGGGAATATTTGACCTCTTGCGCTTGGATTGATCTAATTGGCAGTTCATGCAAAGTTGAAGAAGGACGCCTATGGCTGTGTTGAAGCTTGCTGAGAGAAATTTTAACTTGTAAATAATTCTTATCCTTGTTTTTTGATTTTAACTTGGGCGCCCCTTTTGCTTGCTTGTGAAGTTTTTTTTTTAAATAAGAAAAGCTTAAATTATTTTTATTTTACATTTGAGGGGGTATTTCGATTTTGAAGACTTCAACATGGAATTCTTGAGGTTTTAACTGGATTTTCATCATTTGTCTTAACCAATTTTTATCCACTTTGAGTTGAATTTCCACTTTTAGACATATTCGCCCAACCAGAATTCTACTTCATTAAATTGAATTTCATGTTATTTTAAGTGGATTTCTTCTCGCAACTGGATTTTCACCATGGGCAAACTTTATAGGCTTTTTGCCTTGATACCTTCGAAACCCTAACCCTGGCACTTGCTAAAAATAGAAAAAAGCAAAAAACAAAATTTCTAAAAATAATAAATCCCCCATTGGTCCAAAAATGCCAAAAATGGAACTTTCGAAAAAGCAAAAAAGCAAAATCCCTAAAAAATAGTAAGTCTCAGAATTCGCCCGTTGAACAGTCGTTTTTCTTGCAACAGCCCTTCTGAGCACTCTTGTGGTGTCAAAAACTTTATTTAACCCTTCGAGCACTGACCTAACCAACTTAGCCATCTCAAATCTTGACAAATTCTAACTTAAACCTAGACCTTGATCGTGCCAACCAATTCCTGCCTCGAAAGAGACTCAAAGAGATTGAAGCTAATGCCAGAACTAACCCAAACACTAAGACTAAAAAGGAGGGGGTCCCCATTTGTGGTGGGGCGATGTGTGGTTAGGTCACAACACTACCAAGTATCACAAGTGAAGTTGATATCATTACAAAAAGGAATAATATTTAAATTACAAATCTTAGTTTGTAATTGCTTGAGAAATGAGAACAAGAAATCTCAGACACGGTGGACTCTCATGCCCCTACCATGATCAACACTAAAATATTGAAAATATAAATATAAATATTAACAATTTAAACATTATTATAATTATAATTATAATTATAATCATAATATTGTAAAAATTAAAATATATATAAACGAATATAAAAATAAATATATTTATATATTTACAATAAATTCAATTTATAAATATAATAGTAAAGTGGTAAATATATAATATATGAAATATAAAACAATATATATTAAAAGAGAATACAATTATAAAAAATATATTAAAAGAGAATACAATAATAAAAATAGTGATGGAGAGCAGCCAGCAATTTATTTAAATTGCAGCGATTCATTTAGCGAACAGCCAAGATTAAGGAAAGGAAAACGATGATAAAAAGGCAGCAAACTAAAGTTATATATTTATTTAGATCAGCCAAGAATAGGATGAGTGGAGGATTAAAGAAATAAGTGGATAAGCTATCTCATAACCCATAAAGATGCAGTGATTAATAAATGAGAGGCTATGATTATAGGAGTCAAAAAGAAGCAGCGATCTTTATAGGAGATATAAAGATCAGCAATTAATTAAATGAAGGGAGAGGAAGCGATTAGGTGTAAAGAGGCAACTATTAAAAAACAGCAACCATAATCAATAAAGGTAAGCAATCTGTAATGGAATGGTGCTTCTCTTGGAAAGAATGCATTCATTATGAAAAGGTATCTCTTTTAATTTAGAGATGAAGATATAAAATGAAGTTTGTGTGAGGAAGTTAAAAACATGTTCCGAGAATCACGAGGGAAAAATAAATAAGAAACCTGGAATAGATTTCTAAGTATAGCAGCAGATATAATCAAACAATGCAAAGTCATTACACACACACACACACACACACATATATATATATATATATATGAGGGAAAAATAAATAAGAAACCTGGAATAGATGTCTAAGTACAGCAGCAGATATAATCAGATGATGGAAAGTCATTATATATATACATATATATAATTAACAATTATGCAATAATGATGCTTGCAGCAATTATTGAGCATTCTAAGTTGTTATGTTTCTTTAATATGAATATGAATAATAGATTCTAATGCATTTGATTTACACTAACAATATCTTCTGGATATTAAGAACATATCATAGAAAGAATACAAAGCATTATATATACATAATCTGCAGTGGATAAACAACACCAAAAGTGTTAGACCAACAGGTTAAGCTCTTACACATATATAGCAGATCCAATCAGAGTAACAGCATAATCAAATCCTGTGGTATAATGC
Organism: Sequoia sempervirens; assembly: GCA_007258455.2. Taxonomy (NCBI): domain Eukaryota; kingdom Viridiplantae; phylum Streptophyta; class Pinopsida; order Cupressales; family Cupressaceae; genus Sequoia; species Sequoia sempervirens. The sequence continues at coordinate 24,877 of VDFB02124404.1, read as the reverse complement.
TTATTTAATCAGATAAGCATAGATATTAAACACCAATAGAATAGAATATTATCTAGCATATATTTATTAATATTATTAACAGTGATATGATTCTGGTTTGGCAATAATTGGTCACAAAGGGATAAGGTAGGACTGCAAGGAGGGGGAACTATGAATGATTCCTCACTAGGAATGCCACCTCATGATGATGGTTAAGGACCACATGAGACCAAGGAGGATAAGGTCCTATCCTTGGGCCTAGGGTTGAGGATCAAGGACACACTATTATGCAAGGAGGGAGAACTTTGAATAATTCCTCACTAGGTATGGTACCTCATGATGATGGTTAAGGACCAACGGTTAAGGACCACATGAGGCTAGGGTGGAGGATCAAGGACACCCTATTGCAGCCCCTACTATCTTTAAGTATCCCACCCCAAATGGACACTTGCTAACTGAATTTCTGCCTTGTTTGATTTGTTTGGTTTTTCATGGTTTTTTGCTTATTTTGAGTTTTTGAGATTTATGCCAAGAAAATGCAAGGAAAAGATACAAACAATTGCAATAATGACCAACTTCTGAAAGCAAACTCTTAATATATTCAATTCAGATGTTATATATTGCTTAAAAATCATTTAACACCATACCCGGTAAGCCAAGCATCGTAATTTGCAATTCTGGAAATTTTTATCAGCAACTGGCAGATTCTGTTACATGTACATCATGCTCAAATCATCATCTTCTCCACCTTCATACTGCAGCAAACTGATATCATTTGATTAGCTGCCCTCAATGATGACAAATGCAGCTCAAATTCCAAGGCATTTCAACCTAGACTCAAAACATCACCCTCAAGATGTTGTACGGCCTGGTAATGAGAATGGTATAGCCCCAACAAGAAGCAATCAGCAATAAAACAAACAATCAACAGGTATACTTCTGATCTCAGATGATAATCTTATCAAAACCCTGAAATAGACTCCTCAATAAGCACAATGTGACTTCTGATGTAAAGCCACCTATAATTGCAACCTTTGGGTGATCTTTCACACCTGTGGGAAGCATAAATCTGAGAGAATGAACCTTCTCAAAGACCAAATTACAGCAAACCCTGGTTTTCTTCTCCAAATGTCACAGCAACAAAATAATTTTAAGTGTAAAATAATGAATGAATCTATTTGCTTTTTGAAAGCCTTTTATATCACCTCCCAAAAGGCACGATTTCCCATGAGCAATTAAATCATTAAATATTATAAAATATATGTGCTTTTGTTGTGACTTTATATTATATCTTCACTTGGGTGCTTAAAGAATGACTTTCATTATTTGACTTTATGTCATTTAATATGCCTTTATAATAAAGTCAATAAGTCATTTAATGTTTTTGCTTTATAATTAATTAATTATTATTAAAGTATGACTTTAATAATAATTAAATACCATAACTCCGACAATAATCATCATTAACCAATTCTATCAACGCCAGAAGGTAGCCCACTAAATTCACTACTCACCAAGGTGCCTTACTATAAATAGTAAGGTTGGCCCCCAACATTGCACTAACTTACTAAAAATAGTAAGTATGCATAAACGGAGCCAGAAACTCATGGAAATGATCACCTCAAAATATGTCAACGAACTAGAGAAGAAAACACAACAAACTGCCATTTGGAGAACTCCAAAACTCTCACATAAGGCCCTCTAATCACCATTATTAGCCTATGAGGACCAGATGATAGGCTAATCTGCAAAACTCCAACACTCACTAGAAAGGGGACATTACATATCCCCACTTGAACCAATTGTTGAAGTAAATAAATAAGGGTCTTCAATCATAAGAGGAAGGTTTGGCATGAAGGAGGAGAATGGTGTAAAGCCCTCACTAGGTACACCACCTTATGATGATGGTTAAGGAACATCGGTTAAAGACCACATGAGGCCACAGAGGATAAGGTCCTATTGTTGGGCCTAGGGTAGAGGATACTTGGGGCACCTCATCACGTCCTCATTATGGTTGAGCCCACATAGTCCTTGGGACTCGTTATAGTGATATATATAATCTCTCTTAGACCTAGAATTAAATGTATTTCATGTATTATACCTATCATGTTTATCTAACATGGTTGCAGGTTTCCATAACTAGATTTGCACCATCTCAATTTTGAGTAGGGAATTATATCTTTAACTATAATCTGCTATTGGTTTCATTTGGAATTGTGATTTCAGGGCAAAGTATAAGGTCATCCCAAATGGGGACAATACATTGCTAAACTATCCTAGAGTGTGGAACTAAATAATCACAAATTTAATTGAGCGGCTTTAAAAGACCCCATGAATTTCTGTGGGAGACCGAAACAATGTTGCATCAAAATTCACAAAAAAGGTGAAAGACACTGAAAACATCTTCAAAATTACCCATGCATTGTGGTTGGACCATGCAAATTCACCACTCAAAAGTCCCTTTTTTTCTGCATAAGCACAGCAATGACCCAACAACAAGTTGAAAACAAATTTGAAGCAAACAACAAAATCCCCTACCACAACAATACAATAAAGAAACATAATTCCTGTAATGGACATGTCATTCCTATCAAATCATGACAGCATAGATTTCCTTATGTCCAAAGGAAGAATGGAAAAAGTTATATGCCAAGAAAAAAAAAATCGAGAAAAAGTTAAGTAATAAAATCCACAGAACAAAAATCAGAGGAGAACTACAATGCTAACACAACATTTTACAAATTATCTGCAGTTAATTTAAGAATAGTTGAAGGCCCTACAAGAACATAGCAGATTGATCTCAACTCTGACTTTGTTGAAAAATCGGATGGCTGTTCAAAAAATGTTGAAGAGATAACAGGAAGAAACAAAGAAACTATATTAACATCCAAAAATAATCAAAATAGATCAATGCAACTCAGATCTTTTCAATGAAAAGAACAATCTAAGTCAGAGATTATAACAGACAATTTGTTATAGGATGTCTGTAAGATACAGATCATTTCAATAGAGAGAACAATGCAATTCAGATGGAAGAAAAATGAGAAAGAGATTGACATTATAAGAAAAAAAACACAATTCACAAGTTAATATCAAATGAAGTAAATGTATACTTACATATCTATGAATGTATATAACATTATTGAACTACAGAAAATTTGGTCCTGCAAATATTTTTACTAAACCCACTAAACAAAACAGAAAAAAAAAAGACTAATTGCTACTTATTTCATTACCATCAAAACTAAGTAGGAAAATGCTTTAAATAATTACAAAACCTAACAATGAATTTTATAAGGAACATAGCACGGCATGCATAATATTGACGTTAAAAAGCAGGTTAGAAAACATTTAGTTACTGTCTTTGGTGAACAAACTTCAATGGAATTAGTCTTTCAATGCATTGGCTACCAGACAGTTCATGGTGCAAAGAGCAGAATATCAGATACTATTTGAGATCTTGCATAATATTTCTAGCCAATGCAAAAGGTTCCAACATTAGATAGGAAATTATTTATGATACTATGATTGTTGAACAGGACACTATTTATTAGGTTCTTTACAAGAATTGTTCACTTAAGAACAAGTTGTGCAGGTGCAAACATGTGGCAAGTAAGATGGCAATGATGACAAGCTCAAATTCCTGATACAGAAATAAAATTAACTGTTAGTATCAAAGTCAACCAAGAAGAAATCACAGATCTATGAAAAAGATGGAGGTCCTGGGCATGACTATAATGTTAATATCATTGGATTTTGATTTGCATTCAGCAGATTTAAAAAGTAATCTGAAGGTGAACAGGACACTATTTTATTAGGTTCTTTACAAGAATTATTCACTTAAGAACAAGTTGTGCAGGTACAAACATGTGGCAAATAAGATGGCAATGATGACAAGCTCAAATTCCTGATACAGAAATAATATTAACTGTTAGTATCAAAGTCAACCAAGAAGAAATACTAAATTGAAATAGAAGAAATCACAGATCTATGAAAAAGATGGAGGTCCTGGGCATGATTGCAATGTTAATATCAGTGGATTTTGATTTGCATTCAGCAGATTTAAAAAGTAATGTGAAGATCAACATTAGGGAAAAGGACTTTGCACAGTGTCAAGATAGTACATATTCTGACATGCCTTCCACTAAAAACCTGCTATAGACAAAAAGGAAAGATACATTACTTTCAGGTTTATTTGACAACAAACTATTGTTAAAAAAACACTTTCTATTCTCTCCTGAAAAATGCTTCCTTGCAGACCACCAGTTCATTTTCAAAGAGCAGCAGCAAAGAAATCCATGGCACAGAACTTTGCAACAATGTGAATTTTGTTTTGCAAAAAGATTTCACAACAGTAAAAAGCACTTCTAGAGTTTTTTTCACCATGCTGAACAAGTGAGAATAAACACACAGGCATCAGGTAGAAAGAACAAACTTAAAACAGCTTACCAAATAAAGTAATGCTACAGTTACTAAATCCTCTAAAGATTACTGTAATGGCAAAATCCAGTATTCGAAAAGAAGATTTGACATGGAAGAATTTTTATATTTAGTGTTGATAAGAAATTATTCCAGGACATTTAAACATAATTTATTCGCAGTAAGCATATATTTCTATAATTGCATTTGTATGACTAATATAAGCAAATAACACTCAAACCATATCTTCCAGTGCTCACTAGCTACAATATTTTGTGGATGGTTAGAAACCTAATTCTACCATACCTCTCTCCTTGTGGAGGACCTCTTCTAGGGGTTCCTTGGATGAACAGGATTCAGGAACAACTGTAGGAGTCTTAAGGCATCTAATTTGGTTGGCAACAATAAGTTTCCTTTGAATGAAAGAATGAAAAACTACTATCCAGAATGATACCTATCCATTCACTATGGGGAAGTCACAAATTTTTAAACAAGATTGGGGCATAGTCAAGGTGCTTTAATTCCTCGCATAGGGAAAGAATTTTTTGGTAATCACTATGCTCTGTTGGAGAAAATCTTCTTTTCAGGAATTACTGTAAGATGCATTTGTTCAATAAAAAATTGAATGGAACTTACCACAACTCGGTTGATAGAGCATCGATTTTTGTTTGTGGATGCATGCACAAATTTTGTTGCAAAGCTTGTAGCAGGATTGTCTGGGTAGGCAGCAGCAGGTAACATCTGCAGAAAAATTTCTCTCCAAAACAAATAGATTACAGAAAGCAAGAGATATTCCAACAGAAATAGATTTCAGAAAAATGATTAAAGTTTAGATGAATGAAAAACAAATGATCAAAAAGCGATATTTTATATGTTATGATCTGCTTCAAAATTTGGAACGTTTAATCACTCATTTACTAGAAATAATTGACTCACATCTACAGCTGCAACAGGTGTGGGTTGCAAAACAGTACCATCCCCAGCATCATGTTGTGACATGCGAACCTGCAATGTCCTATTCAATTATATTAGAGCCCACTTCACTAGAGAAAAATAGTAAAAACAAACATCAAACAAATTCTATAAGAATTTAAGAAGATCATAGTGATTACTAATACTCATACAAATATAAAAATCCTCCCACAATTACACAAAAAGATTTCCCTTCCCACCTTTTCAAGAAATTTTTTAAAATATGCAGATATTTACAATGTTGTAATGCAGTTTCCAGACTTGTCTGAGATTGCGGGTAAGACCAACTCTCATAAAATACAATAGACTACGCATCCTGCCAAGTTTAGCAAAAACAATAACCAGCTGAATGACTAGCCTATAAAGAATCAGATGCCTTCAAAATAGCCTTTTTGATCAAAGATTCATTTTAAAGAAAGTTAAAGAAACAAGCTAGATGCATTTATTGAAGCAGGACAGCCACAATAAAGCAATGCCATAAAGAGTGATTTAAGCATCAAAATTTTCTTTTCAAGGAAAGATACCGAAGACAGTTCACAATAACCAGCAAACAGGACTGACCTGTAAAGCAGCATCATATTAGCAAAGATAGATTAATCAACAAAGTACACCAACATAAGAATGACTGCAGCGATAAAATGGGATAATAAACTGTTGAAGTGAGTGTTACTCTGTAAATATATTATATGTCAAGCACTAAGTGACTAGCATGTACAGACCTATTTAATTCAGATGCTTTCAATAATAAATTGGTTCATGTTGAGATAGCATAATACAGAGTCACCTACTTTAGAGAATGATTTTTAAATGTCATCTTTTAGGTAATCAAGACAGACCAAAATTTAGTGTATCTCTTTTGTTTACCTTAGATGCAGCTAAATTTTTCTAACCCCAGGATTTGACCCCTTGACTAGGACCCTGAGAAAACCAGAACTTACCAGTTTACCCTAACTTTGGCATGTAACCTTTTGTCATTGCTGCCAGCACCTTAGCATGTTGTACTTGGCTAAAGGGAACTACTAGCTACTTATGATGCCATATTCAGACCTTTCCACTAGTGAGGACTCGGGGATTATCATGCATGCTGATTGTTGGAAATGTTGTCATTGATGTCAAAGTAAAAGAATGAAGTCATTGATGTCAAATGTATGGACGAGTTTATTGGAAGTTGTTATTGATGGAAGAGATGTCAAAAGTGGAATGAGAAACGGGTGTTGCTATGATCATACAAAAGAGTTAGGGATAAGAGTAAGAGGGACACCTGCAGATCTACAAATGAGAAAGATCATTAAAGGAATGTTGAATTTGTAAGAAGCATAAAAAGGAGAATAGACGAAGGAAATCAGATCATCAGGTTGGAAATAATTGATGTCAAGACAAAGAATAGACAAAGAATAAATCAGATTGGTGGCTTAATCAGATTCAAGTTTGCTGTCTTATTCTGGGACAGTTTATTGACTTTATTCAGATTTAAATATTATATCCAGCACTCAGACTTGGTGAGGATCATATAATCGAAGTCTTAATCAGTCATTAAAGTGCAGCAATTAACTTATTATGAAGACAATAATTAACAATGAATTTAGTGATTAAAATGAAAAGTCACGATTAGTGAAGATATCTCAAATAGTGATTATTAGTGATCACCGTTTGTTCTCTTTAAGGGACGTATTTACTTCAAAAAGCATTGTAGTCACTAAAAGACAAAATACAGAAAGGACAAAAGTCAAATAAGACAAAAAAATCTGAAGGTGTAAGGCAGCAATTAAAGTTCTGGAAAGATACGATTTATTTTTGAAGTAATGTGATCTTTCAGCAAAGTAAAAACGGTGCGATTAAGACAAAACTTAAAGCAAGTGACGTGTCCTTTCAAAAGGATGTCTTCTTTCAAAGAGATGCTTCCCTTCGTATGGAGGCATATGGATGTAAACGAGAAAGAATTATCAGAGTGTGTTGTGTGTGTTGTATGGGAATAACAGCTATATCATCTAAACACATGCTGTATGTGTGAAAATATATATATATATATCATCTGAAGAATGATTGTAGTGTGATTTGTATGTATCGAATGAATATCTTCTGAGTGTAGAGAATGAGAGTATAGAGTGTTGTGTGTGAAATAAAAGTTATATCATTAAAAACAGAAGTAGCTGTGAGTACAGTGTGAATTAAAAGAAGAAATCATTTATCACAGGAGGAATACATGAAGCTTTAAGAAGCTTATCTTATACAGAGTTGTATGAAGAAAAGTAAGACACATATTTGTATGTGAAAGTGTGTGTAAAATATACATTATCTGAAAAAGAAGAAAAGTGCTGAGTATTGTGAGTAAAGTAAATATTTTATTCTTGAGTTACAATTGGTTGTAATAACTGTTGTGTGTGAATTGATATATCATAAACACACTTAGGTGTGTAGAATGTTGAAGTTTTGTGGAGGAACAAAGGACATATCATCTGTGATGGGATTTTGTTGAATGTTATCTTGTGTATAAATAAATATCAATGCAGATCAATATAAGAATTGAATGACTATTGTCTAAGTATAGAGAGGAAGAGCAGCACTATCAAGTATAAAGTAAATATTATCTGAAGTTTAAGTTGAGAAGACAGATTTTTAAAAGGGAACTTGTTTCAATTCTGTGAAGAGTTTGTGCAGAGGCAAAGAGAAATATATGATTGGAGCAGAATTTTGTGAAGATTTATTTACATTTTGAGCAGATTTATGAAAAGATGTTATCTGATTGAGAAGTGATTTGTGAAGATAATTCAAGGACAGTCCAAGAGGAGTATGTGCAAATTTGTATGAGGAGAATATAAGAGGCAGATCTGTAAAGTAAATTCATCATATGCTGATATATATGAACATCATTTGAGAAAGATAAATTCAAGAAGAGGAAGATTGTAAAGTCCATCATTCGTTGAGTAAGCAACATTAAAGGTGGAACACTATTCATTCAAATTACAATCTTTGCTAAGTTGGTGCTTGGCAAGTAGGGGTTGGTGCTCCTTGTAGGTTGGTGCCTACTAAATCAGCATTAGGGGTTGATGCTCCTTGTAGGTTGGTGCCTACTAAATCAGAAATAGGGGTTGGTGCTCTTTGTAGGTTGGTGCCTACTAAATCAGCATTAGGGGTTCATGCTCCTTGTAGGTTGGTGCCTACTAAATCAGAAATAAGGGTTGGTGCTCTTTGCAGGTTGGTGCCTACTAAACTACATAATTGATTCAAGTAGGTTGGTGCCTACATTCTTTGTAAAAGCATATATAATTCATAAAGTATATTATTTGTACCGTGGTTTTATCCCACAAGGGTTTCCACGTAAAATCATGGTGTCAACTTGTTCATACTGTGATATTCTTGCATAGTTGATTTGTGTTAGAGCCTGAAGTCGATAAGAAGTTTAAGAGGGTAAAAGTTTGTTGGTATACTGATTCATGCGCCGCCGCGCACCCCACGCCCCCTCTCTCAGTATATCTTTGTGCTCTTCAGTTCAATACTTATCTCATTCTTCTAGCCAAAGATATTTTTCCAACAGGCATCTCAATAATGAGCTTTGCTTTCTTGAACTTAATTACCTCTTTAAATTAATCATAAGCATGTGACTGACAATTGAACAATTTGTTCTCATAAATATTAAATAACAACTTTTGAAATTGCAATCAATAAAATCACATTCAACCTCATCAACACATTCCTTAATTATAGCAAATCAAAAAATGCATCACTGCATCTAATCCTTGTCCATGCTGATATTCGGCTGCACCAGTTAGCATGGTGTTGATAATGATTATGAATTTGATCTTTCCACTCTATGGCATTATTCCACTGAATACTTGGATTAAAAAAGTATTTGTCAAATAACTGCACATTCAACATGAACAGATAATATTTCTCATCATGATTATGAGTAGCTTAGGACAAAAGAGTTACATTTTGTAGTTCACACATCATCTAATGACACAAAAATGTTTCTCCTTCATGTGGTTACAATTATGAATTAAACATAGGTACTTGAACATGCATGCCTTCACTTACTGTTTTTTAAGGGTGTGCCTCTGCCAGCATTAATCTTCTACGTGTCCATATCCGGCTCAAACATTCTACAGTAAAATATTTTTTTCAATGGCATCTTTTATTCTCTCCATGTTTTGAAGCTCATAGCATCACTATGTTTTGGCCACTTCGCCAATTGCCTTCTGCAATTCTGGATTTACCAAAGAGACTTCTAGGAGGGCAAATACACCAAACTGATACATCCTCCTTGGTTAGATATAAATTACTTTTACCTGATTAATATAAACGTGAGGAACAATTTAATGTTTTGTGGAGATATATTGAATTTTATATCTTTGTTGTGTTTGTTTGCTAAATAATAAGAATAATAATTCTATAACCATCCATTTTTTATTATTAATCCCTAATCATTCAGCAAATATAGTAATAAGAGCAGTCAAAACCTTGAAGTGAAAAAAGAACTAAAAATGAGTACCAGTTTAATGTTTTGTGGAGAAATATCAAATTTTGTGTCTTCATTGTATTGTTCACTAAAATATAAGGGAGATAACAACAAAATCACACATTTTATCATTAATCCTTAATTTCTTATAGGATAGAGTATAATTAAGAAATATCAACACCCAAAAATCTAGAGAAGTCAAACAATTGAAAAGAAAAGGGATGTTTTAATTTTATTTGGAAAATTTAAATTTTCGAAAAGTCATTGATGTGATTGTACCTTGAAGTGTAGGCTTGGTTCTATTAAATCCAATGTGATAGGAAGGTGTTAAAGGTTCTTGAAAAAAAATTGCTTATTAAAGTCTCATTCTGGAAGATACTATTCAACTTAAGCTATCAATAAAGTTCACATGTTAGCCTTTCTCTCCAAGTGATTTTTCTGCCTTCCGAAAACATGGATGATGACTTTTGTTTCTACCAAGGTTGCGAAACTTGCAAAAAAAATGGCCTTGCTCGCAGTTACTCGCGCGCCGTCAATGGTGGAGAGTAACTCCCGTCATTACTTGCGCCTACATCAAAGGTAAAAAGGGCAACGATTTTTACCCATACAAGCGTGAAAACATGCAATTAACAGGCAGAAAACTCACCCAAGAAAACGCGAATCAGGTTTTAGGTATAAACAAAAAAAAAAATACAACTTTTTAACTCATTTTGCATCCGCGAAGAGGGTAGAAAAAGGCTAAAAATAGAGATGAGGGCATGTGACGTTAAAGGTTTGTTTTGCCATTTTTTATGACATGATTTGTATATGACACGATTTATTCTGCAACTCATATGATGCAAGTTTTGATTCATCTTCCCTAAAGATCGGTAAAGAAAAACAACTATGATTAAAATTTAAAACTCTTGCTAATTGATGAGTAGTGTGCGAAACAAACCTTGCCATTAAAAGATTGCATAAAGCCTAAACTAAATAATAGCTAAATAAATTAACTCATACTTGATGCTAGTTAAGAGAAATGTGGCATTAAATAAAATAAGCAAAGTATATAAGCAAGTTCTTTTTATGAGGAAAACGGAAGCAAAATCACATAGCATCGATGACATCTAGTTTCTTGGCATAAGCGGTTCATTTCCATTCTTTGCTAACAAACATCCTTTTCTAATTTTTGTTTTTCCCAAAGACATTTACAAGAAAATTAAAGTAAATTTCAACAATGCTTATGATGAAGCTCTGTTTCTTTCATACAATTCTACAAAAATGAAAAATTTCAGGTGTATGATTAAATATAAAGTTAAATTAAAGCAAGAAATCACCATCGAGGCAAATTACATCTGATAATCTTTATTCTTTTGTTAAAACTTTAAAAGATAGTTGACACTTGATAGTAACTAAACTGTAATCAAATGATTTTCAAATGTTCATAATCATATTACTGCCTTATTATGATGTGCCTTATTGTTTAACTTCACTTTTTATCTCCTAATGTTTATCTTGTCTCACTTTTGCTAGGTATTTTGCTAAAAGAATATGGCTTTTATAAGTAAAAAGAGTGGTGGCAAACCAAGAGATCCTCGTTGGAAACATGGAACACCAGGTGCAATGCGAGGAGAGGTTTTCTGCATCCATTGGACCAGGTCTCTACTTGGTGGCATAAACCAATTGAAATACCACCTTGCAAAAATCCCTTGCCGAGATGTTAGACTATGTGAAGTGGCATCTGAAGAGGTTGAGAGGGAGGCCAAAGCACTCCTTGCAGCATTTGACCAAAGGAAGGAAAATAAAAAGAGAACAGCAGAGGCAATGGCAGCCCCATATGCAGATTTTTGTTCTACACGGTCACAGAGAGATATGGGGGGCTCTTCTTCTCTTGGGCCATGGATACAAGGACCAATAACAGGAAGTGTGGGCAACCTCAATTCTAGTTTTTTTGTTCCATGTAATACTCCTGGAGCACAAGCATCATTGGAAGGTACTGCTTGGAATAGAGAGTTGCGAAATGAGGCAAAGTTGGCATGTGCGAATTTTGGTACTACAAAATATTTCGTTCGATGTTGCTTTTAGTCCTTATTGGGAAGGGTTGGTCAATGCATTGACTGTGGCAGGTAAGGGGTTCAAGGCCCCAAGTCATCATGAGTTGAGTGGACCATTATTGCAAAATGAGGTCCAAAACACACACCGACTAGTGGAAGAACAGAGGAGAATTTGGGAAAAGAATGGCTGCACCATAATATCTGATGGGTGGACGAATGGCAAAAATAGGACACTCATTGAATTTTTAGTGGCTTCAGAGAGACAACTTGTATTTCTAAAATTAGTTGATGCCTCCAATGAAACAAAAAATGCAGAGACCTTGTGCAATATATTGGATGAGGTGGTGATGGAAGTGGGGGTTCAAAATGTCATTCAAATTGTGACCGACAATGCTGCATATGTGGCAGTCGGTAAACTTCTAATGGCAAGGCATTTGACATTATTTTGGAGCCCTTGTGCTGCCCACTATCTTGACTTGCTCCTTGAGGACATAGGGAAACTAAGTTGGGTGAAGAATGTGGTTGAAGATGTAAGGAATATCACAAAGTGCAACTACAATCACACATGGGTCCTAAGTCTCATGAGAGAGCACACTAATGGTAAGGATCTCGTGCAATCAAGAATCACACGCTTTGCCACCAATTTTCTCACCTTGCAAAGTATTTTAGCTACATTGCCTAGCCTCAAGCGCATGTTTGTGAGTGAAAGATGGTTGGAGAGTCCCTATTGAAGGAAGGCTGAAGCAAAGAAGTTCGTGAAAACCATTTTTTATGATAGATTTGCGAAAGTAATGAAGGATATTATCAATGTAAGTTTTCAAACTTTGATTGATGTTTTATATTTTTGTTTTCTACTATTACAACATGCTGATTTTGTTAAATTTTTATATTTTAGGTGTCAAAATCATTAATTAGAGTTCTACAATTGGTGGATGGGAATCAAAACCCCATGGGGTATCTATATAAGGCCATGGATAAGGCCAAAGAGGCAATTCAGCATTTGTATGTGTCAAACAAGACCAAATATGAACCCATATGGCGCATAATAGATCAGAAGTGGAACTGACAACTCCACCAACATATTCATGCTGCTGCCTACTATTTGAACCACAAGTTTTATTTCTCTCCTAATTTCAAAGCAGATGCAGAGGTTCGTGTTGGCCTCAACACATGTATTGAGAGAATGGTTAGTGATGATGACATTCGAGATCTCATACTTGATGAGATACAAAGCTATAAAAAGGCTGAAGGGGCATTGTTTTGTTCCAATTTTTGCATTCGTAGGAGAGGCACTCTACAACCAAGTGACAAAATCATGTGTTTAATATTATTTTACCATTTATATTATTTTTTAAGTTTATTAAATCCTTACTATGTTGTGAATGGCAATTGTTATCCTTGCAGATTTGTGGTGGGAAGATTATGGTGCCACAATGCCTAATCTTCAAAAGCTTGCCATCGAATCGGTTGACTCAAAAACGCTTGAATGACCTTGTCTACGTGCGGTACAACCCATGATTCCATGAGAAGAAGGTACAAGGGCAAAGTTCACATTGATAGAGCCCCCAAAATTCTTGGTATTTTGAGGCCATTTTGTGCTTGGTAGTAACATGTCACATGTTGCCCGCACGTAGGGTTTAGGGTTTTACCTGGGTAATTTAGCTCTTAATCGCTCCATGTATAATTCTTAGGTGTTTTAATTTTTTGTTGACTTGTTTGGCCCAGTTGCTGGTGATATAAGTTATATTTTGAGTCATCGTTATGCGTTCCTTACCGGCCCCTTTGCTTAGGTTATTTGGTCACTACTAGCTACAAAGCGTTTTAATTTTTCCAAAGTTGGGCTCTAATATTTTGCTCATAAATGACTTAAGTTTAAGTCATCAATCTCCAAGGGTAAATCCTCCTCAGCCTAGTCAAGGCCCTCTTTTATGAATAACTTCGTCGCATGTGCAGGTTTGAAGATCACAAGGTCGTGGGATTTAATCTGAGCCGCTCCTCGCTGGCTCACATGTCCCAAGTGACTGCAGTTTAATTGCTACGAGATCAACGAAATGTTGACACATGTTTGATCAAGTATGTGGGCTAAACTGTTATGTTCCATTCCAACGCTCGAGGTTTTAAGATTGATGGTGATGGTTGAAAGACGAAAGATAATCACCACCATTCCCTGCCAGCTCACGGAGGTAAGATGCAGGCTCGATAAAAGTAGCAAGACCCGCGAGAAGCTACCACATACACTCTACGGCTACTAGCGGGTGGAGCCCACAAGTACATGAAGAAGGTCCAATCGGCATGTTTCTATTGGCCATTTGTCCAAGCTAGAGCAGTGATGTAAATTCAAATGCCATTGACTCAATCTAAGTCGTTTGAGAAGGCCATCTTAGCTAAAGATCAACGATGCACATTCAAAGCTACAAAGTACACTCGTTGCAATTGTTTCACTTCACGCGAGTGGGAAGTAATGGCAGAGGTGACCTGTAAACTTATTCAAGTGCCTTCAAAATTTGTGTATACGGTTAGTTCTTGCTAATTTGGGATTTGAAGACATGTTTGGAGCGATACAAAGAATTGAAAGAAGTAATTTGCAAGAATCATCCCGACTGCCATTAGGGTTCATCGCAATTGAAAGTTGTAAGTACGACAAACACAGTTTTATGCTTTTTCAGTGTTTTGAATTAGGGCTCGCTTTCAATTTGCCTTCAGACGAGTGCATTTTATTGCTTTGCTTTCACTACTTTGAATTAGGGTTAATTTTGTCTTTAAAAGGCCATAACCCTGTAAAATCATCTGGAATTAGCATTTATTCTAAGTCATAGGTTGCAATTAGGAGGTTGATAGTTGAAATTCTTCAAGTTAGAACCCTGGTATACATAAAACCCATGGCTCCCACAGTACAGATTGCCACCTCTTCAACCCAATCCAGACCGCTCTCCCAGGATGTAATTGATTTACTACCCTCATCTACGAATAAGAAACCGGAAGGAAAGGCCTTGTTTCATGGCCCTTTTGTAAAAGAGGGAGTGATGGATAGAGAGTGCTTCATAAAGGATGCCGAAGTACCTTACACTGGATGGCAGTTGTTTCAGCATTGGTTCAGGAACATGAACCTTGGAGCTCCTCTCAGTAATCCTTGGAGGTTGGATATGGGAAAGTTGATTGTTCCCAATTTATACATGGATGTTGATCTTTTGAAGGATATTGCCTCAAGGTATGACCCGGTTTCCAGGGTGGTCAGGACATTTGATGGGGTAGATATGGTAAGGATAACCAGGAAGGAAATTGAAGAAATTTCTGACTTGCATGAGTGGAGTCAGGATATGGTCCCTTTGGATATGGATGATATTAGAAAAGAACACAACAATACCAAGGTGTTCATTAGAACAAAGATGTTGCCTCTGCATACTACAATGACCGGCATTAGGAAACACAAAAGGCAGATTAAGATTGATGACAAGGAGCTTGAGCCTTTGTCAATGAGCTATTTTGCTAGTTATTTCAGAAACACTATGTATTCTCTATGCCAGATCATTGGTTGTACCCCACCTGACACTTTGCAGAATGAATACAGTTATTTGGCCACACATTTGCAACACCCACCGTATAGCATTGTCCATGATTATGGTACTTATCTGGCAGAATGCATCCACAAAGGCTTAGTTGAGCTAAAGGAAGGAAAACAATGGGTAAAGTTCTGGTGGTATTCATTATTAATGCACATGTTTTTGCATAGAGGACAAAAGGTTTTTGAAAAGGATATCACTTTGAGAAGGAATGCGGAAGGTGCTGACCTGCCTGTTCAGTGTTGGACCCGAATTCTGGACAAAGATGACAAGAAATAAAATTTTGTAATGTTTTGAAATGCTTTTGCATCCAAAATAAGGAGGTCCTTGATATATGAACTACCAAGAATTCCCAAAGAAATTTATGAGTTCTTGAGACCCATGGGGATGAGGCCAAACTTAAACTTGAGTCATAATTGGGGAGACTTGATTTTATATCCTGACAAGACAATTTTCAAAGTATATGGCAATTGTCTGGACCCATACGTCTTGCCAAGAGATGTTCCTTTGAGGATAGGATTCCTCAAAATCATGAGGCAACTAGGAGCTTCACAAACAATGCATCTACTTGATACAGCAAGGAAGGGGTCATTCTTTCCAGAGTGGACAACATTTGTTGAGTATGTTTTTGTGAAAGGGGCATGGAAGCAAATAGTACATCTGCTAGCGCCTTATAAGTTGATGACTATGCAAAGCAGAAGTTGAAATTAGGGTTTCCCATCTTCTAGGAGGTTGTGTCTACACATTTCAGTGATTGCACTTGGAATTGTGGATTTTGCTTTGCAGATTCTTTCTGGGTTTTCGAACAGCTTTGCAATGGTGTCACTTGCATTCCAATTCGAGCAACTTTTTGAATTTACTATTTTTAGTAAATTCTATTTTCAGCAGTGGTCTAGTCAGCATTAGCTCAACAAGCCTTCCTCTTTTGGCAGTTCAGTTGGTAGTATTGATTTTGGCTTCATGGTGCATTTTTGCAGAGATAAGTTATTTTAATTAAAATAATGTTATATTTTAATATTATGACCCCTTGGCCTAACATTACAACTTTAAGTTGTTTCTAAAAAGGGTACTTCAAGGGTGGACGCCTCATCAGGAGGCTAATTAAAATATTTCTAAAGGCCATATTATAGCTAGAGGATTTGGATGCCAACTTTGAGGGAGATATTAATTTATTAAAAGATTTATTTTGCTCTTGAGAAAAGGGACGCCATCTTGTGGAGGGAAAAGGAGTCAACTCAAATTTGAAAAATGGTTTGTCTTCTTATGTTGGGCGTACTTTCCAAAGACTTCTAGAAGATCTTCTCAAACTTATAAAAGGAGGCCTTCGTTCTTCATTTGGGTATCCATGAAATTTACAACATTATGCTGCCGGAATGGTGAGAGATTGCTTCGAGGAATGCATACCTCCTAGCTTGGGCTCGACTTCTTGCTTGAAAGATAGCAACTAGTTGAGATATTAGTTGTAGTTGAGTTTATTGCACATCATAGTAGAGTTTCTTGCATATTGTAGTAGAGTTTTTGCATTTCAGTCACATTTTGGAGTTGTTGGTTTAGCATAGCTGATTGTAGTTTTTGCTCATATTTCATGAAATAAAAACAAAATTGTTCTGGGCATTTCACCAATCTATTTCTTTGCCAGGGGCGACCATTTGTGCCAATTTGCAGAATTTTCAATCAAGATTTTGATTTATCTAGTGAAAATCACCCTTCTTGAGGCTGAACCATTCTGTTCTACCTAGCAAATGTTTTAAAAAAAAAATTACAAGTTTTTAGAGTCATTTTCTGACTAGAATCTGGTCGCCATCTTCATAGTGCGCATTTGCATCAGATTTCATGTCATTTGGACAAGTCTAGAGAGAGTTATGAGCATTTTAGTGAGTTACAGTGTTGCTGGTTATGCATTTTTAGTCATTGGTCAGTCATATCAAATTGTAATATTTTGTCTTAGGAGATGGGTTTGAGTCTTGCGATTTGGTTGAGCATTGGAGAGACATTATAAATCATTGCAGCTTTGTTATACTCTAATTCTATGTTCTTGGCAGGCATTTCTATTTCATTGTAAAGCTGAACAGTAGTACTGTCAACTACCTCTTTCTTTGCTGAGCTCATATATAATTCCCACGGGTGTGGAAGAGACTAGCCCTCGCTCAGTCTTCATTGTACTTGCATTAGATCCTCATTCATCATATGATAGTGCCTTGCTCATCTCAGGCTTGGAGTGCACATGCTTGATGTTTGAGTTACTTTCAGCTCTGCATTGTTTTAATAGATTCTCCACCATATGATAGTGCCATTCCCACCTTGGGTTTGGAGTGCACATGTTTGGTGTCGAGTTTACTTTCCAGCATTGTATTTCTTTTCTTAGTACCTCCACCATATGGCAGCGCCATTCCCACCTTGGGTTGGAGAACACATTCTTAGCGTTGAGCTTACTTTCAGCATTGTAATTCTTTCCAGTTGCTACTGACGACTCTCTTGCCATATGACAGCATCATTCTCATCTCGAGATTGAGTGCACATTCTTGGCAAAGAGTTACTTTCCAATCGCTGGTTTGGTTTGAGCTAACCATAACAGGTGCTTCTTGTGCTGGTGTGTTCATTCAAAAATCGAAAAAAATTGGCCAGCACATTTCAAAAGGAAAGCTAAATACCTTGCATATAAGAAGATGGTAGAAGCAAAATGGAAGAAGGATCCCC
This sequence comes from Sequoia sempervirens, assembly GCA_007258455.2. Lineage (NCBI taxonomy): Eukaryota > Viridiplantae > Streptophyta > Pinopsida > Cupressales > Cupressaceae > Sequoia > Sequoia sempervirens. The sequence continues at coordinate 6,761 of VDFB02124404.1, read as the reverse complement.
AATATGATCCTCTGCCAAACATACCTAGTGAATTTAGCAAAGTCATGCATGTTATGGACAATTTTGAAAATGTAGTTGGTATGTTAAGGGAACAGCACGAAGTCACAGATAAAGGAAAGGCAAGGGTGGTTGAAGAATATGCTGAAGTAACAATGGAAGAAAGGCCTACATACCAACCACCCAAGCAATTGAGAATTTACTCCAAAAGGAAGAAAGCAACAGATGAAGAACGAAGCTTGCCAGCCCCTATTATTTTTGAAGGGCCAAAGGTAGATTCTCCTGAGAGTGCATTGCCACAACCTCCCACATAGGCTCCTTTTCCTATAATTGATCTTGACTCACCCCTTGAAAGTCCTGTTTCTCCTGAGCAACCACCTCTAAAGAAGCAAAGAACTAAGGTAATAGGAGTGATTGAATATTTTGATACAGATGAGGATGACATCTATATCACTCCTGAAGACATGCAGCTAGGAATGCCTCCTCCTAAAGGGGCAATTGCCTCGAGTTCAGGACAAAGCAATCTTAGATTGGGAAAGCTTGACATCAATGGTCTAAACACTGCAGATGATCTAAGAATAGAAGCTTGTAAGGAGTTTATGGAGAATGATTCCTTTATTGAAACATCTGTATTCAAAGATTTTGGTGGAAATCCAAAGTTGCAAAATATGCAGAGAAGGTGGCCACTGAAAGGAGCTTGCATCCAAAATTCCCTGAGAGTGTCATCCAGGCCAATGTGAGGAGTATTATGAAAAATGAATTTCAGAAGATTAGTGCCCAGGATGGCAGAGATGTGCTACTGCTACCAGAATGGAACATTGTTGATGTTGTTGTATTAGATGCTATAAGGAGGGCTGAAAAGCCTTTGGTGTAGACAAAAGAAGAGTTGGAAATGGCACTTCAGGGATCTACATTTAGTGAAGATTGGGATGCATTAGCAATTTCGTCATTGTCTTCTGGATCCAAGAAACCAGTGCTTGCTGAGCCATCAGATTTCAGTGGACAATTGCTTGTGAAGAGAGTTGTTGATACCCTAGCTTTGGAGGCAACAGACATGGTTGTCAATGTTGCTAGGTTCACTAAAGCAAATATGGAAAGTCTAACCCTAGAGAGGGATGACCTCAGGAATAAATACCGAGAGCTTCTCAATGAATATGATAATAGTCAACAGAAGGTGGCTGTATTAGAAACTGAATTAGCATTTTATAAACAAAGAGGAGAAATGCAAAGAGAATAGGGTTAGCCCAGCTCAAGCCACCCACCTCTAGTGTCTCCAATTGCATCTTCCCAACATTTACCTCATGGTCAGGCCTTAGCAATGGTGACATATAGTTTGGGACATGGATCACTCTCAATAGAGGAATCCAATAAACTAGGGAGCAGCTTCTTCTACAAGTTGAGACATATAAGAAGTTGTTGGAAAAGGCTCAGGACAGAATGTATGAAAATGTATCCAAAATTGTTCATACTGTCTTGAAGCATCTAAATGAGAAGATCTAGGCTAGACTAAATAGTGTACATGACAATTACGCCCTGATGATGCAAGCAATAGGATTGTCCCAAAGGGATAAACAGTTGGCCATGCCAATCTTAAACACGTGGATCCCAAGAGCTGAGAGATTAAAGTTAATAGTAGTTGGAGTTGGCCAGCATGAAGATAAGTATCCTCATGTGCTTCCAACCTATACATTTGTGTGTCAGTTAAGTGAGCAAAAGTCTCAAGGATACATAGCCCCCCTAGAGCAAAAGATAAGAGAATTAATAACTCATTATGATCTGGAAAATTTGTCACCATTGCCAAATATTTTGATCACTAATTATGAAATGAAACCATTGCAAGTATGTAAAAGAGAGATGGATAAGGTTATCGACTCCCAGGTGAATGAAATTTGTAAAAAAGGTGATATTAATGTCTTTAATGACAATTTGGGAAGGTTGACGTTTATTGTCAACTTTCTAGAGGACATTGACAAGGAATCCAATTTTGTAACAACCAAGTACTCCCCATATAAGAAGACATTAGATAAAGTTATCGATTTCAACTGGCCATCTGATAAGGAATATGAAGAATCGGGAAGAGTATTGGTTGGCCGATTTGGTTTGTAAACATGATGTGAAACATATAATTGGTCAAGCATTGTATAAAGAGCACAAAAGATTTACTGAGAGGGGGGGGGCGAGAGTGAATTAGTAAATCTATACCAACTTTTTCACCTTTTGACTTTCTACACAAACTTAAACTTTCATCAACATCAACTTAATGATATCAACCAATTCACACAAGTTGATACAACTTTATTGAAATAATAATTTATTTTTCAAATGGAAATAGGCACCAACCTACTTGATTTACAAGTGTGATGATCTAGTAAGCTACAACCTACAAGGGACACCCAAACCTCTTTAATGGTTTTGTAGGCACCAACCTACAAGGAGCACCAACCCCTAATGCAAGGCACCAACCTTGACTTGATGGTTGCAAGATGATGCCTTCAATCTGACCTGCACTATCCCAATCCTTCAATCTGGCTTGGTGATGAATAATCTCACACTTAGCCCACACAAGAAGATGAGACTTCATATTTAGACTACTTACTTACACAACCACACCTTCAAGGCTAAAATGAATGTCCAATATATATTTTGTTCAAAGGTTGCAACACTTGATGAAAGAGCACAATAATTTATTCACACCTCTTCATTAGATTTATTTCTATCTTAACACCTTTAATTTTTCAGTTTTTAAATCTATTAAACATATTTGATTTAACAAGCAGATCGAACCCTTCAAACATTGCAATGGATGATGATATCCTTTCCATCGAAGGAGCATATCCTTTAAATGAAGCATCACACCTCTTTGTTTAATTTGAATTTCCTTTGATATATTTGCATAAACAGATCGAACTGTTTTAGAAGACAAATCACATCTGTTCAAGAAGATATCTTTAACTTCATTCGCATCTCTTGATTAAAAGACGTCATTTCCTTCAGACGTATCTCTTGAAAACGGCACCACTTCATAAATAAATCGCATCTCTTAACAGATGCATATTATATTTGTGAAAATGATCAGTTTTGAGGTTCGTTTCTCTTTAACAAATTTGATTATCAATGATGGAGACCACTTTTATTTGAACTCACAAATTTTTCCCAGACTTTGAGACGGAAAAAGCATATCCTTCCTTCCATACCTTGATATCATTAATATAATGTTCGCTATTTTAGTGACGCATCATTTGGCCCACGATGCCTCACTTCTTGACTCAAATATGGTGACAAATGACCACTCTTATTTGAATTTGTGGCTTAATATCCTAATACTCCACTGTGATAGGAGTCATTCGACGAATGCAACACGAATTTATATATCGGCAACAAGCACGCAAGATAGAAACTCTAGCGTAATGATCTTCAAAGCTTGATTCCACCGTATATGTCAATTGCCCCTTGAATATTTTTGTTTAATATCAACCGCATGTGAAATGTTAATATTGGTATGTTTACTATCTTCCCTAATTTCTCGGTGATAACTCAGTAGACCTTGGACAGAATTCTCATATCCTCTCCTCAACACAAAATTCTTATGGAGTCTTCGATTGTCACACAACTCTGTAGATTCTATTTGATGCAATAACTAGAATATGTGATACCAACGTCAACATCGTCTTCAACAATGAACTTATGGTGATACTTTAGAATAGTAATACTTTATCTGTTAGACTCGATGGCCATCAAATGTTTCTTAATCGTATCAAGATCTTCATTGTAGCTGACTGCATAAGACGTATTTGTCAAAGAGTCTTCATCATAGCCGATTACTTCATATTGACTTCCATTTGTAGATGATGTTCAAAGTTTTGATTTGGGCGTTTAGTTTAGTCTATGATAAATTGCAAGTTAGACTATATTCAATAATATGATTCTTCATTCAAAATCTGATTCTTAATTTTGACTTGCCAATTTATTTTTAATAATTTCTATTAAGCTCCAACAATGAATCATCCATCTTCAACGATTTGATTACCTTCATCTATTCAAATCTTCCTTCAATCTTCCTTTAATGATCTTTCTTATTTGCAGATATGCAAGTGTCCCTCTTATTCCTAATTCTTTCGTATGATCATATCTTAACTACCCACACCCATTCCTCATGCCACTTTTGACATCAATGACAACATTTCCAACAATCTCCCCCTTTGTCATTGATGGCAACATATTCTTCCTTATCACTTCTAACTCTCCCTCATTCTACTTCTCTCCCCCTTTGACATCAATGGCAAAGGGAAGTTCAACCATGTCTTGCTTTTTCCTGTTCCATGGAGCTACAAGATATTGTGTATAGCTCCCCCTGAAAGTATGTTCTCATCTAATAATGCTCATTTTTCTCTAACTTCTTCATTCCTTGGCATCTGAAAAAAAAATTCTACATGGATGCTTATTTATTTTGACATCAATACAATTTCCAACAATGGAAGCCAATTCATTATCTTCTTTAGATACCAATCTATAAGTAGATTTCATTTCAACATTTTGAGGCACTTCATTTTTCAGTCATCTCTTCCAAGGGACTGAAAGACAATGTTCAACTTAGCTCCCCCTAAATTCATGCTTCCTTTTAGAAAAGGCATATTGAATTTGCATTGGATTCTTCATTTCTTGTATCTATCTTCTTTCTCCAAAATTTTGCAAACTTTCTTTCCTTTTCCATGGTGTTCTTCTTCATATCTTGTAAAGGTGATTCCATAAAGTCACATCTACAAAAACATGCTATGTGTCCAAAGTTGTTACATTTAAAACACATAATGTTATGATCAAAAGAATTATAATTTCTCCTAGTGAAGCTTGAACCATTTCTTGCTTGAAATCTGCAATTTGTTGCTTTGTGTCCAAAGTAGTTGCATGAATAGCAATATCCATAGAAAGAATAAAACTTCCCATAGTTAGATTTTCTTTCATTTTCCTTAAAACTTGTACATTCTCATCACACTTTGTATATTTCTCCTTTGGCTTATTCAATTCATTTTTCAGCATGACAACTTCTTGTTCTAACTTGTCACAATCTCTCTCTTTTGCATTTATCTTTCTCTTTAATTCATTTTCAACTTGTTCAGCTTCTACAAGTTGAGTCCTTAAATCTTCAATTATTTTGTTTAATTCCTCCAAACTTTCAATTAACTCCTTGGTTTTTAGTTTATGCTTGGTAACCCTCTTCTTCAATTCTTCATTTTTCTTGTATGCATAATGAAGTTCTTCCTCTAGATCTGTTTCTTCTTCTTCATCACATTCTTGATCAACACCTTCATATTCAGCCATGAACAATATTTCTTCTTCACCATTCCTTGAGCATCCTTCACTTTGTTCTTCAGAAGTGCTGCTATCTTTCTTTGAATAGAAACTCTTTTTGTGTTTTTGAGATCTCCCCTTTGACTTGTGCTTAGAATTTTTCTTCCGCTTTTTCTTTGTGTAGATCTCTTCTTCATCCTCAATTGTGTCACTTGAGTTGCTATCACTTTGAGGACAATTTGAAGCATAATGTCCAACTTCTCCACAATTGAAACATTTAAAAGGATATTTCCCTTTGTACTTTCCTTTTCCCTTTTTAAGCTTCCTCATGAAATAGGCCTCTGCTTCATTGTCACCTGACTTTTTATTTGATGTATCATGTTTAGTTTTTTCCTTATTAGATGCTTTGAAAGAAATTTCATTTTGTGGTGTCTTCCCCTCAATCCTCATTTCATAGGCAGCAAGAATCCCATGAAATACATCTTTGGATAGCTGATTCAAGTTTGTTAATTCTTCCAATGCTGCAACCTTGGCCTCAAACTTTGTAGATAGAGATCTTAGAATCTTATCAACAATAAAAGCATCATCAATTTCCTCACCAAGTCCTCTGATAATGTTCACTGTTTTATCAACACGAAGAAAGTATGAGGCAATATCTTCATCACCATTCATCTTGAGAGTCTCCAATTTCCTACGATGAGTTTGCAACTTTGCCTTCTTAACTTTTGCATTTCCTTCATAGAAGTTTTAAAGCTTGTCCCAAATTTCTTTTGTTGATTTGCACCTCATCACCTTTGTAAATTCAAAATCTGTAAGGCTGCAAAGAAGAGCATGCTTAGCTTTTGCATTGTTTTCACTTCTCTTTTTCCCGGCTTCATCCGTAGGAGGGGTTGATGGAGGTGTATACCCATCAACAATAGATTGCCACACATCAAATCCAAGTGCATTGGAATATGCTTCCATCTTGATCTCCAAAATGCATAATTAGTCCCATCAAAGATGGGTGCTTTCACTGTATTGTTATGATTTGCCATATGTGCTCCTAAGGATCTCCTTCAAGCAATTAGGCTTTCAAGAAGGACCTTGCTCTGATACCAATTGAAGAGCACAAAAGATTTACTGAGAGGGGGTGGCGGGGGGTGAATCAGTAAATCTATACCAACTTTTTCTACCTTTTATCTTTCTACACAAACTTAAACTTTCATCAACATCAACTTGATGATATGAACCAATTTACACAAGTTGATACAACTTTATTGAAATAAAAAATTTCAAATGGAAGTAGGCACCAACCTACTTGATTTACAAGTGAGATGATTTAGTAGGCTACAACCTACAAGGGACACCCAAACCTCTTTAACTATTTAGTAGGCACCAACCTACAAGGAGCACCAACCCTTAATGCAAGGCACCAAACCTTGACTTGATGGTTGCAAGATGATGCCTTCAATCTGACCTGCACTATCCCAATCCTCCAA
>VDFB02124403.1:0-10168 GCA_007258455.2 Sequoia sempervirens | reverse complement strand
TATAGGAAACAAGTGAAGGATTTTCTATGGTTTGGTCTTGGTTACTTGGAAGGGCTTTTGGTTCAATCATGGTCTTATCAATGATGGGAGGCTCAATCATGGGTTGAGGCATATTGCTAAGGGATAACTTTGCTATGTGCTTTTCCTTAAAATTTTGATAAAAATTGAAAAAGAAGTCCTCACAGGGCTTAATGGGTTCCATAGCTTCGGGCCAAAAGGAATCCAATAAGAAATTCCCACAAGAAGACATAAGATTAAAACCACTATGATGCACAGTAAAGATTTGATTGTTAAAGGGAAACTTCAAGCATTTGTGGACTACCAACAAGACGACATTCATGGAGTGTAGCAATGGGTAGCCTAACTTCACACAAAATTGATTTGATGTCGGGATGATGGAGAATGAGACATTCAATTGTTTTGGTCCAAATTTTAGAGGAAGAGTGACCGAACCTATCATAGGGAAATCAAAACCATTATGTGTTTTGATCCATGCTTTTAGTTGTTCATAAGTATCTTGATAGAGTTTATGCACAAACAAGAATTCCTCGGTGATCATGTTCTCTACAGAGACGGGATCAATTAGTATCCTATTAGTAGGCTTGTCATTGATTCTTCCAGCAATGTAAAGAGGACCATTGAGTGCATGTTTAATTATCAATGGTTCCAATCATAGTATTCATAGGATTTTCCTCATTATCATTCATGTCAACATTCATCACATCATTCTTGGTTTCACTAGCTTTGACAAAGGAGATGTTATGATTTGGCATAGTATTGGTAAAGATTTGCAAATTTTGGTTGGGAGGGGCAACAAACTTATTACCTTGATCATTGACACCACCAATTTGTATGTGATTATAATCAATGAGGTCTTGCACAACATGTTTAAGACACTTACAATGTTTTGTATCATGTCCATTTTGATGGTGAAAATGACAAAAGGCATTATGGTTATAGTTTGGAGGTAAAGGCCTAGTAGGATCAGGATCTCTAATAGGAGGTAAGGAAATTAAGTTCTTGTTTAAGAGATGCAACATGATGGAGTGAAGGGTATCAGGTAACAAGGTAAAGTGTATAAGCTTTTCCCTAAATGAATATGGATTTGTCATCTTTATGGCAGCCACTTGGGAGTCAACATGTTGACTTGGTTGAGGAGCATTGAGTTGTATAAATACCTTATTTGGTTTCTTGAATGATTGGAAGTTGGTTTGAAGCGTGGATTCATATTTTTTAAAATGATTAGAAGGAGTTTTTGCTTCACAACTACTAACCAAATTTTGGTAATCACGAAGGGTTGTACACAATTGTGTGAAGGAGGGAATTTCATCATCCCAACCTTATCTTGAATCTTATGTTACAAATTCTCAATGAACATTCATTGGAGATTAGGATCAGGAATCCTAATGTTGATTTGTCAATAAAGCAATTGATAACGAGAGATAAAGTCAGTGAACTTTTCATCATCCTTTTGCTTACATTTCATTAAATCTACTAAGGTCATCTTGGGACCCATGTGCACTTGGAAATGGTTGATAAAGGCATCAACAAGTTCATTGAATTAACATATTGAGTTATTTGGTAAGGAACAAAACCATTCCAAGGCAATGTCTTTCAAGGATCTAGGGAAGAGTTTAACCAAGAGTTTATCCTCAAAGATGAAGTCACTACATAAGGTTTTGTATATAGAAACATGGCTAATAGGATCCCCTTTACCACCATATTTCTCAAATCTAGGAATCTCTATGCCTTGTGGCATTTGTGTTCTTAATATTCCAAGGATAATGGGTTTCTTTTGACATATTGTGAAGGTTGGCCATTTTGAATTTGGTTCAATGTAGCAATTTGTTGTTGGAAGGATGAAACATTTTGTAGGAGTTGGTTAAGTAAAAAATCATTGGTTGTGGTTTGAGATGGAGGTGAATATGGTGGAGGTGTATATGTGTTTGGAGGAAAAGTGAATTGTAAACTTGTGAGAGGAGATAGATTAGGAGATATGAAATTTGAATGCACAAAGCTAAAGGGATTCCCAGTGGAAATACCTAAGGTAGTATTGACATTGCTAGTGGGTTGTATGGTTGTAGTAACATGAGGATTGGTGTATGTAGGAATAGAGGTAATGGTTGTAGGAGGAGGATTTTGGTTTCCACTTTTGCTTTGAGTGTACCCCAAAGCTTGAGCACAACTAGATATTATAGGAACATGTTTATCAATAATGTGAGCTAGGTTGTATGCACAATCTATAGATTCCATATTCATTATCAAGCATCTTCCTCATGTTATCTATGACAGGAATTGCAGTACTAGCAACGTATGTAAAACTCCCAAAGTTTTTCAATTTCTCTAAATCTTCATCCATTTGTCTTGGTTCTTCTTGAGGGACATTAGAAGTCATTGCTTCAACATTAGTAACATTGGTTGTTGGTAAAGAGGTCATAGGAAATGAGGCTTCAAGGATATGTTCCATGATGGGTTGACTGGTGTCAACACTATGAGTGAAAGAGCTAGAGAACTCAAGATCCACAACGGATGTGCTAGCATAGTATGGCATGAGTCTAGAGCTACGTATCACTAGAGTATTGGAAATAAGACACTAGGTTGTGAAACTCATACAAGTTTCACCAAACCTAAGGTGCACTAAAAATGGAGAATAGGTAATGAACAATCAACAATAGGAAGTGCAATGCAAATATGTAAAAAGAGAGTAATTTCTAGCTTTTAAACAAGATGATTTTTTTATTATACTATGCAAAAGCTTAAAAATTATGTCTTGTAATTCCAATTTTGATTTTGAAACAATGCACTCAATTTGACCAATTAAACTTAATTCAAAAGATGATTGTAGAAAACATTTTTTTTGGAAACTGAAACAAAAGCCTAAATGTAGAAACACAGAATGCAGACAGAGACTTTTTAGTGCCTAGAAATTCAAAAACAGGTCTGATTAGGAACTCATTTTCCCATGGGTGAATGGGTCTTCTGTTAGGGTTTCTTAAAATTAAATTATAAATTTTTGAGTTGATGTTTGTGTTTCCAGATTTTGGTTGAGAAAAAGTAGTTATAGTTTCATATTTCTAGTAAATTAGATATAAATGCAAGTGTGAAATGATGCTAAATGACAAGCAAAAAGACCTAATTTGAGATGCAATTTTGATTCAATTTTCTAATTTAAGTGAGTGATCATGTAATGTTATGTAAGCACTATGCAAAATGAGTCTAACACTATGCCAATTTTTATGAATTTCCAGATTTTCAACAATGCTAAAATACACTTTAACACCCTAGAATGCAAATCAAACTAATGCAAATTTGAAAGATCTAAAAATGCAAACTAATGCAAAAGAATGTAAATCTAGATCTAAGGTTCCAAATCAGAAATTATGATGTTTAAAAGTCAGGTTCACCAAAATGAGACAAAGAAAAATAAAGATGTGGTGTTGTGGGTTTTGGGGGATGAATGATGTGAAAATATGTAGTATGGATGGACCTATTTTCCTTTATTTTATTAGGAAATGAGATCCCCACAAAGAATTAACTTACAACACTTAGGTGAGTCAACTTAATGAGGGAATCTACTAATTTCCTTATGATTGAGGACTAGGGTATCAACCTAAACAACACCTTTGGGAGAAAAATTAGAAATAGCAAATCAACTCAATTATGCATATTTAAACTTGAATCATCAATTTAAAGCATAATATAGACAAAAACAACAAAGTTCTAGAAAATCTGTAAATGGCAGAGTGATGTGTACCTATCACCAAAATGCAATTTTGGAAGGTTACCTGGGACTCATTTTCCCATAAGTGAATGGGTCTCAGTGCAAAGGTTTTTCTCAACTTTTGGGATCCTCTGGTGTCAGTTTGTAGCTTCTGTTTGATCCAAGTTTTGATGTCAGACAGCTGGAAATAAAGTCTGTAGGTGAGATTCCATGGATTGACAACAATGTTGACAACTTTTTGCAACTTTGCAAATTTAAGATCTTCAATCCTTCTTCAACCTATAAAATTGCACATTCACAAAGAGGAGAAAAATATTTGGTTTTTGGTGGATAATGGTTTTCCTTGGTCAAACCCTAGTTTGGAAATTAAACCTTGAATTGAAATAATGAAACATGAAATGAATGATGAATGAACAATGCTATGTTGCAACTCACCAAACTCTTGAATAAACCTTTGGAGGACTAAAATCTTGATCTTGACCTTGCAAAAAATGGCTTCAATGGATGTGGATCTTGATACTCTAATCTTGAATTGAATGTGGACTTGGATCTTTGAAATCTACATCACAATGTTATCTTCAAAAATAAGCATGATTGCAAAAGACTTCAACATGATACTTGAGATCTTGATTGCTGCAATAAATGATTGATAAATCTACCCTTGAATTCTCTTGATCATAATCTTTTCTCTTGTGAAAGTTCTCTTGTTGCTAGATAATGTTTCTTTGACTTGAATTGATAAAAAGACCTTGTATTTATAGGTATCTATCCTTAATTTCCTAAAAGTTAAACATTACAAGCTGACATTGAAATTTGAATTCAAGGACATTCAAATATTTCCAAAAACATATTTTAGATTTGGTTCCAAAGGCCAAGGGAGGACCCTTTCGCCCATGGGCAAAAGGGTCCCAGGTCCCTATTCCTAGAACACACATTGCTCAAGGTAATTAATTATGTGTTGGCATTAATTATTTCAGGTTTCCCCTTTAGAAAATGTAATTTATTAGGCTTGTAGATGTAAAATAGGGATTATTAAGGCATAATTGAGGGGACCCAAAAAAAGTCTGAAATGTAAAGGAGTACATTTTCCTACACTATAGTTCCATGAAAATGTGTTCCACAATCTTGTATCATAACCAATTTTCAAAGTAGGAATAATCTTACCAATAAGTTTCAAAATTAAAGAATATGTTCTATTTTAAGCAATAGGATTATCAAACCAATATATGCTAATATTCTTTTTGATTCAAATCCTTATTGTTAATAATATTCCCAAAGGTTTTAATTCCTTTATTTTACCACTTAAGAGCACAAAAATCTCTATCTAAAGCAAGAGGTTAACCGTTCAGCTCAACAAACTACAAAATAGACTTAAATTTAAAAAGGGGTCATTCTTAATATTATTGACATCCCATTCCACAAGAAAACCTTTTATCTCGTCCTAATCCCTCCAAATGTTTTTAAAAATTAGGGACACGCTAGTATAGATGTTAACATTTCAAATAAAAGATAAATCAATTCCATTCCTTTTAAGTTAGGCTTCCCTTTAGGAAGCCCCTTATAGATATTATGTTTTCTATTCAACCAATTATTTTGGTTGAGAGGGATAGATAGTAGGAAAGAAAGTAGTAGGAATGAAAGTGGAATTGCAACATTTGAAATTTTGGACTAGGATTTTAAGGATATGGACCCTATGAATGATTTCCAATAATATGGAATATGTTAGAATGTGGGCCTCCTTTCATTAGAGGTATATTGGGTGGAACCAAGACACTCCCTAAAATTTAGATAAATGAGGTGAGTTGTGGTAATATCAAAAGGAAGAAGAAAGATTGCAATCAAAGTCACGAGTCAAGCAAGCCTAACAAGGGACAAGCTTCAATTGTGTCTTATAGTGATTATGGCCCAAAATTTGCTAAAATAATAAGTGAAATATTATAAAGAGAAGTGAGCTATGTCAAACCCTCCAATTGCTTTTGTTGTGAGACCAAATAATGGTGAGTATATATTATTGTAGATAGAGGGGTTTTAAAGAGGGAAATTTATTTTATTGGTATATTTTTGGGGTCCCAATGAAATATTGACTGATTTATATCTTGGGCCTCAAAGAGGTGGAAAACCAAAGGACACATAAATACTGCCGCAATGGCTAGAGGGTTCTCTTCCTTTTCATTTTCATACGAAGAATACCTCTAAAGTATCATACTTGGGGGACCATGGTTTTTTGGAAAGGCTAATGTTTTCCTCAAAAATTGGTATCCTTGATTTGATCCATCAAAGGAAATATTTCAATGTGGCCCTAATGTGGGTTTAGTTGCCTAGATTACCTATGGAGTTCTAGGAAGAGGAAGTCTTCAAATACATATAACTAGTGCCTTTGACCAACTTTTGGCCATTGACCCAATGGCTAAATCTAGAAAATGTCTTGTCTATGTTATAATATTATTTATATAAATTATGGAACTTCTCTTCTATCATATATTATATTACTTCAAAGCTTAGCTTATAGATATAGGATCTTGATTTTAAAAAATCCCCTTTTGCATTTTTTATATGCAAGAAGTTTGGCCACTGGCATGAGTGCCCATTGGCTAATGTTTAGCTATAGGTGTTTGGGAAAAGGTAAGGTACAACATTGAGGTGGTATTTGATGGTGAGGAAGAAGAGAATTTGGAAGGAGTTCAAGGCCATGGTAAAGGTGGAGTCAAATATCCCTTAAAGAATACATCTATGAATGAGAAGGATAGTAGTGAAGATAATCAAGAAATTGACCAAACCATAGCAAAGAGTGAGAATGAGGTAACCTTTTTATTTTTAAGGATCTTAAAGTATAGATTCAAGAGAAAGTTTCCAAAATCTTATCTAAAGAGAAGATTATATTTCAATAGGTTTAGAATTCTCAATTTTTCGTCAAAAGAAGTCATGGGAAGTGGGAAAGAGGTCAACCTTGGGATGGGTATTATAGGTTTGGATAAATATGCTAATCCTAAATTAAAATTTGAAAATGAGTTAATACTTTTTATATTGATATGCTTTGTTACCTATTTTTCACTACTAGCCTCGCCAAACAGAGTAAATCGCAAAATTCCCAAACTCAAAAGGTAATACGTCGCTCAAAATTTGCTAAGTACTCATTATTGTGCAATGTTTCTCACATGTAAGTTTTCAAGAATATTATGCAAAACATCTCAAAATGATATCATAAGTTTACATATTTTTGTTGTTTTATTCATAATGTATTAAATCCGTAATCCCAATAATAAGCCGTGGAGTGCAAATCGCAATTTGATTTTTTATAATCAAATAAGGGTACATGAAGTAAAGTACACTATACAACCAGAATAAAGAAGGCATAGGTGGAAGCGGAGTACGCCGTTCGAATGACAAATCATTGACAAGTTGAGGCTCGCCAGGACTCAGCCCAGCCCAACTTCAGCTCCAACTCAAGCTCCAATGTACCTGCAAGGTTGATAGAAGTGTGGTTAGAGCAATGCGAATCAAATCCTATCATATGCCTACACTACCAACAGAAATATAGTATACTTTTGATCAGGCATCCATTAGATGATTTCATATTTCAAAGGCATAAAACTCAAGAGGAAAGCTTTCAACTTCTTTTATTTTGCTAACACGTTTGTTCATTGTGCAGGAGCAGGTTTATTATGTTCGTGATCATCTTATCAGATATGTGGAGTAAAATGGGCTCCCACAAGGGTTGAGCTTGACATATCAGGAGGACACCTCTCATTCACATCATACATGAGAGTCATTGATATCAATTACAGTCATGAAATAAGAAAGCTATCATAAAAGCAACTCATAGCAACAGTTTTCAATTCAACATGTTTAAAATAGTTTGAACAGTTTCATAACAATAACACTGCCCCATCAGGTGTGTTATTCATAACAGCATGGTTTTTCAAGCACAAATATTGTTCCATGAACTTCAAAGAAATAAAAGTTTGATAAATTGTGAAGAGCATTAAAAGAAGACAAAGACAAAATAGTGCTCCATTTAGAACACCAGAATGTATTCATAGCTACAAGGTTTGAACAAATGAATGTTGCTAGATAGAGATCACATCAACTTAATACTCACAACATCAGCATAGATCTTTCATCAAGTCAAGGAGGGAATGGACATAAGCATTGTCAAGTACACCATAGCTTGATGAGAACAATGACTTTGAATAATGGAAAAGCTACAGGTATAATCAACATGACAAGAAATTTATCAAATGAAGTTGATTGAACAACAAAGACAATAAGTCATGCAATGGCTAAGTGAGTAGCATATAATATCATAGCCATAGCATGAATCATGGTACCGATAGTTCAAAAGAAATGACATAGTAGCTTATTGAATAACACCAAAGAGTGAACATTTAAAGCCTCAGAGCAAACTCATGTATTAGAAACACAACAGACAGTTGTGCAAGAATAGTCAAATTGTAAAGTGGACAGCCTTTGCAAGGTATAGTAATAGTGACTGTCAATGTCAAAACTGCTTTTATTTCCATCTTAAACTGAAAATAATCTTGGTGCTCAAAAGGACAATAGAATGGCAGTCCTAAAGGATAAAAGGATGAAGTAGTGGCTATGGAGTTTAGAGCAAATAAAGGGACAACCATTAATACAAGTTGCATACATGAGAGCTAAGGCAGTCCAAGCATGTATTTATAATCATATATATCATCATACAGTGCATGACTTAGAGGTTTATCATCACATATCAATGAAATACAAGCATCAATATACGTTGCAGCTAAAAGAAGATCAACATCCAAGTGAAAAATCACATTAAGGTATCCACGTAACATGAAGCAAGACAAGACAGTCTTATGACTATAGTAAGATTTTAAATAAAATCATTTCACTTTAAGATTGTCAAGTCAAGAAAAAAATGCATAATGGAGTAGATGCCAACTAAGGTGAAGTCTTGGATAAAGCAATAGGATAAAGCAACAACAAAAGGATAAATCATGAGGAAAGCTTCAATGTAGGTGTTCGATGCTAGATGGAGAGAAGGAGGTCATTATTTTCTACAAGATTGCACCGAAGGCTTCATGCAAAAAATAGTTGCAAGGATATCATATAGAGCTTGTCCGTAGGCTACGGATATGAGGGATATATGGCGCGCCTCCCAAGTAAATAATATGAATCTTTAAATGATGGCTAGAAACCCCTTAAATACTTTTCATTTGTACCACATGGAAAGGATACATAATTTCCTTTAAAAGTTCAAAATAAAGGAATGAAAGCTACAACTTATAATGTTAAAGGGGCTTAGAAGCCATGCATGAAGATCAATGAGGGAAATTATGAATTTGGTGTAGATACATTCGTATTCAATAGTGACAGTAAGAGCAACATGAATACGTTTCTTTATATGTATACAGTTCTCCTTATTCCAATGTTCGAATGCATGTTGAAGATGTGCTAATACTCTAGCACATACAGCTACAGCAGTGAAAAATGAAGAGAAAGACAGTTCACAGGCCGAGCAAGGCTTGTATTTTTCTACAGGTGAAGGATCAAATAATTCATCTTCCATTTGTATTTAAGATATTTACTCATCAAGAATCCATTTGGGGTTTTAGCATCTAAGCCAAAAAACAAATGTATTCTTGCAAACTATCAACAGGGTTAAGTCCAGAAATTGTTTATCTTACATCAAATGGAAGGCGTGTCCATGGCATGATCGTGGCCTGCTCAAAAATCAGGATTATAATTGTATGGAGATCTTTGTTATGGCTACAGGGGAATAAAAATGATAGGGGTCAGGCCTTATTTTCTTTTTCACAGTATAAGGAACAAAAACCAAGCTATATGGTGATTTGGGGTTTCAAAACCTGTGTTGTTCATTACAGAATAAGTCCAAGAAAAGCTACAAGAGCTGAGCTTCGATATCACCATTTTCTCTCAGAAACATCAAAGAATAGAAGAGGTCGAGCATATATATCTTTATAGAGGAAAGGGAAAAGCATGGTGGCCAAGAAAGTACAAAAGCAGTGAAGAAAATATTGAATGGATGCTCGAAAGCAGGAAAAAATCAACACCTACCTCTTGTTTATGCTTCCATACTATGAAAATCGACAAAAACCAGTGAAGAAATCTGCAGGTCGAACTCCAGACTTGATCAACAAGACGGCAATTCGCGAATGTTCTCTCCCAAAAGAGATAAGTGAAAATGAAACAATTTTTAGGGTTCGATGCTTTTACTAAAAGCCTACAATGATGAGTTGATTTTTTTTGACTTTATTAATCATTTCATTTTTCACTATGGTCTTGACCCATAATGTCAATCGACCTAATGATTGAAGGATAGCCTGTGAGATCACCAAAGTCATAAAATCACTAAGGCCAAAATAACATTTAAGAAAATGTATATTTCATCATATATTTCGTGATATGCATGGTGATGATGGTCAACTATTGTAAAATATT
>VDFB02124402.1:0-14046 GCA_007258455.2 Sequoia sempervirens | reverse complement strand
CCACCTTTCTTTCCCTTCTTCTTTGAGTTCACTTGATCCTAACATTCATCACCCACCCTTTTTCCATGGCTATTGTGGAGTTCCTGGTGCAATACCTGGATGGTAATTGCAATGTTCTTCATCATTTCCTTATTGTAGTCAAAAATTTCCTACAAACACTTGAGGGTCTTTTTCTGATTGATACACATGGTAGCCACCTCCTCCTATAGCTTCTCCCTCTCTTCCACAATTATACCAATCGTATCCCTAAGCTCATCAACTTCATTGTACTAGTTGGCCCACCTATCAAAAGACTTGGAAAGGGAATACAAAAGGGCCCAATGACCCTCATCATCAACCTCACCTGGCCATGATGTCTCCTTTTGATTAAGAACCTTCTCTTCTGGATGTTGAACTTTGTCTTTGGCCATGATAAGTTAGGCGAGCAACTATTTCAGAATATCATTCTAAACATTCACAGTCTTGCTCAGGTCATTAACTTTAAGTTTTAAGGGGGTACAACTGGCACCAGCAACATCATCTAATTAGGGATTTTTAGGGGCATTGTCTAAATTAACACAAGTGGTAGGGGAATCTAGAGGGATAGAACGGTTAGTGGATAGGGGAACTTGGAGGCTTCAAAGAAGTCTTCATGGATAGGGGAACCTGTGGGGGAACCTTTTGGGGTAGAGTTCCAAGATTCACCATCAAAATTATCAGAAATGGATATTTGAGAGAGGTTATAAAATGAAACACTTTTATTAGAACCTAGGGTGGGGACCTTAGAGGAAGGGTATTTACCTTTAGCCCTACTAACCCTTTGAGAATTTGAGGACAATGTCAAGTCTGGGATAGGAGTAGAGGGGGGCCCTCCAAGGGTTTAACAAAATCTCTAACCATGAGAGATTTTTTCTTAGTAGAGGCTAGGGAAGGGGAAAGGGTTGCCTTAAAATGGAACAATATATAAATCAACCCTTGGTGGAGGGGTAAGCTATTCCCTTTATCCTAAATGGCCTTAATAGAATATTCAAGGGAGGACATAAACCGAAATGCAAAGTTCATTTTAACATTGTAACAAAAGTGATTAAGCATGGGAAATAGGTGGGTATGGAAGTGCTTAAACCTACCTTCCAAAGTAATATAACACATCAGAACTTCCCCCATTCTACTCTAGACACTCGAGAGGTCACTCTGTTGAGCCTATTTTGTAGGCTATTGATCTTTTTCCCTTTCTTCAAAAATTTTTCCATCTCATTTTGATAATGGCCTTTCAGCTTCCCATGGAGATAGATCCCTTCTAATGAGAGGATGGTTACCTCTGCAATAAAATCCATATTAATAAAGAAATATTAGTCGCCAACAATTAAATTGTCATCTTTTCACGACTTGACAAATTCCATGGAAATGTAAGGATCATGCCCCACCATACCTTCGACATAACTAGCCAAATTTCCCTATTGAAGGATAGTCTAGACATCCTTATAATTCTTCCAAACCTTGCAAGAGGTGGGATCCTCTTGGACGAGATCACCACCCATCATGACATACACTTCAAATAGAGGAAAATTAGGAATTTTGTAGAAGCACCACGTAAAATGCACGAAAAAATGAAAAGCTAACTTATGAAAAGGCAAGACGAGATGAAAAGATTACCTTAAATATAATATGTACTATTTGTCAATATGAGCTAATGAGTTCAACTCAAACTCAATATTAGAGTACATTTTCATCATTTATTAATAGATCATGCACATAATCCAGGACCATTGAAAGATCATCCCAAAAAAATTAGACAAAAGTTGAGGTCAAATGAAAACTAGAATTTTTGGTAAGTTTTAATTTAAAACATTATTGCAAGGAAAATATACATCAAATTTCCTTTTTCCTTGCACTAGTTATTGAACTTATTTATTTGGATAAAAAATAGGGAAAATTTTAAAAAATCATGTTTTTTTTGTGATGTCAACTTGACGTCACTTTTTCCTAAAATTTTCACCAATTCAATATCGCTCTTAAATTATATATATATATTATATTAAAAAATTATAAGAATAAACTTCATTGAGAGTTCCACATTTCATTAGGGGCGGGTGCATGAAGTTGGGTTACACTTTTGTGGCCAATTCCAAAAAAAAATTGAAAATGACATAACACGATCGTGTTATAACGCGCTCGCGTTATGTCATTTTAAAAGTGAAAGTGATTCATTTTCTGTTGTCTATTTTTCTCCTCTACCCGCGGCCAAAAACCCTCATTTTCACGCTCGTGTTCTAGGAGGAAGCATTCTACAAAATTCATCAACAATAGTTGTTTTTTCTTTGCAAAGATGGTGCCACGATGATGACAAGGTGCAGGAGGTAAGTATTGTTTGCTATTTGTTTTAAATTTCTTAGTTTCATGTTGATTTTGTTTGTTTTAGGTTAGATTTGATTGTTTTTTTTTAAATTTGTAGGAGATGCAAATGATTCTGCAAATCCTCAACAAGAAGAACATGAAAATCCTCAACAAAATCAACCTCCCCCACCAATCACGCAACACCCTCCTGACACTCAACAAAATTTGAGTGAAATTGATAACAACAAAAAAAAAATTGAGGATCTTATCAGTAGGTTGAGTGATCCAAATGCTTCAACCACATAAAGAATGATCCTAGAAAATTCAATGAAAGAGATGTTAAAAAATGTAGATTCAATAACCCAACAAATAACGGGATGGCAAGATAGGAGGCATGCAACTAGGGCATATTATACAGATAAACTATCATAGAAACAAGTAAAAGATTTAAAAATTACTAAAGGTGATTTGTGCTCTTTATTCACTGACCCTAGAACAAATCAAAATCTTAGCCTCAATGCGAAGAGGTTTCCTATTCATTGGTTCCACCACCAAGAGATTAGGAACCATTTTTATGATAGCTGGTACTTGGTCTTTGATTACCCACCATGCAACAATTGTAAGAGTTTCTAGCTTTTTCTTAGAAACTACCCTCTGATGGAGTTAAATTATTAGACAAATCCAAATTATTTTGATAGAGGGAGTTCCAAGGGAGAGGTGGGGGCTCAGCTCAGGATAGGCCCGATGCACAATCAGATTCTATGTGGCAAGGGAGACAACCTCTCGCTAGGTTTCCTTGTGAGCACATTGTTATGCCTGCCATTGCGAAGGAGAGTGTCAGCGTAGAGACATTGCAGGAAATCAACACTTTGACCCAGAGTGTCATTCATCATACTAGCCCTATTGTATGGTGCCATCTAGGGGAGTCTTCAAGTGGTGCCCTTTGAACCCATGTGTGTCAATCTTGTGCAGGGTGACTTGTTCATATGACCCACCCGATTTCGAGAATTTCATTAGGATCGTATCTTTGCTATGTAGGATCCATATGAGATTTTCTGAGGGGATGGAAGGGATGGCTGAAGTCTGCATCATGCATATGGCATTGATATTGGGTAAAAGTCAGCATATTCACATTTACGATTTAATTTATTAAATTTTGATTACGAAATGCAAGATTAACTAATTTAGTTTTATGATTTTAATAAAATTGTAGGGTCATAGTGTTGAGACTGGATACATAGGCCCTCCACCTACTTATTTCTGCAGTACACCTATCGACAGGGTATGCAACTAGTAAACAATTATAAATTTATTACATGTTAATAGCATTGTTTTACGAATGGTATTTTAATATGTGATTTTAGATGTTGAATAGGGTAATATTGGAGGTTTCAAGGGAACACCTCCTAGTGCCAGTGGATTTACTCAAACATACATGGAGGTAATAGAATAAAGAGAACTTAACTAATGAATTCTACTTTTAATAGATTTGTGTAGTTTATATTCATATTGTTGGTTACGTTGCATTACACATCATTCAAACTCAAAGCATTACTTCAAATTCCATAACTAATAACTAGATGTTGATAGATGACAAAATTTCAACTATACAATATAGTTGTTGAAAGTCCAACATAAGCGACGATGCAATTACTTCACATGGAGGCATGTGCTTGCAAAGGTGCACCAACCACGACAAACTATGGATGCTTGGAAAAAATATATGAAACCATAATAGTAAGCAATAGCATAGATAAGAGTTAGTGATGTAGAGCATCCAACAAACAACATCAACATCATTTCTTCAAGGGATTTCAATCCCAAATAGAATTAGGAGAAGATCAAATATAATTTCATTAGAAATCTACTTTTCATTCAACCAAAATCCACTCAAATTCTCTTAGCCATTCCATAGGCCATCATTCATCATTCCACTAATCTATATTCCAATTGACTCATTCAAAGCAAAAACCATATTAGAAAATTTTGACTTAATCAATTAGATTCACATCATTTCAACCACCATAAAAACAACATAAACTGATTATTGACACTTGAACAATTCATCCTTTCATTTATTCACCAAGGCAACAAATCAACTAAACCACACCTCACTATTATCAGTCCATTATCAAGCACTGTACTCACCATATTTTGATAGTAGTAGTCTATTTATAGGTTACAAACTCCTGCTACAACAAAATATTGATTATCATCTTGTGGTTAATCACCAATTTGCTCAAAAGGCTTCATAATACTCACCCATCCAACCATCAAAGTCACCAAAATTGTCTTATACACCTTAACCAAATTTAGTAACATCAATCATACCATTAGTTTGATAGTAACCAAGCACTCAATATCATCCTTTCCATTGTTTAAACAAACATCTTTGTTTTGATCAGACAATATCATATTCCTCTAGTAGGTCTATCAACCATTGAATCAGGTAGTTACATTCCTATCTCAAAGCTTATTAAAAAACTCAATGCACATTTAGAAAAAAATTCCAGCACATCACAAGATATCAAAGTTCTTAGACGTTTGACATAAAGAAAATCATCAGATTTCAAACTGTCCTCTGAAGAAAGGCTAGTAGATTAGGCTTGTTTTACAAAGGAGACCCCTTCAAAACCATTCCAAATCACTCAAAACCTCAAAATAGTCTTCAAGTATGTATTATAACTCAATATTCACCATTTATAGGGATTGAAAACCATAAAAATGTTCTGATCCAATAAACCCTCGTTTATAGGGTGTAAAAGCACAAATCAAGGAGGGTTTTGTGAAAAATACTCTTGCAAACCTCTATTTCTCTGGCCACCACCTGGAACATGATTTTTTATGTCTACCAATACCTTCTATATTATTTACAAGCCTTTGCAAGCTTTATTTATTCATGACCCATGACTGTAGTATCACTTTGTGTAGGAAAATTCTCTATTTTCCAATGTAGCAACAACTCCACCATGGTATTATTTCTTTTCCCTGCACTTACAATCATCAAAACATGCAAAAAATCCTAACATTAACCTACTCCACCAATTTACTTGACCTACATTGGCATAGTAGTGAAGAAAAACCCTATTGGACTCTCAAACTTGCTTCTAAAAGGACTTTATCGGGCACTGAAAACTGCCTTTTATTCTTTTGTTTCCTAAAACTAACCTTCCAACTCTTGAAATTGGAAAATAAATCCTCTTTACATGTATTCACACTATGATTTAACTTTGGGTTTTCCTAAATTACCAACACAAGAAAACAAAACAATGGAGTATTGTTGCAAAATTAGAAACATGGAGTTTTTATTTCAAAATATAATTACAAGAATGCAAACTTCTGTTTTTTCTCACCTTTACATGCCTTTTAAAGATATTTTATTTTCCATAACTGTCTTTCCATTAGTTGAAACTACCCCTTTTAACCCTTAATATGCATGATTTCCTTGTTTTTGTCAATTTAACAACTTTTAACAATATTACATTATTGCATTGTTTGCATTTTCCCACTTTGACCACCTAGAACTTACCCATAACCCTAAATACATTCAAATAAGACCTCATATGACCTTGAACATGCACTTTACATCATTTTTCCATGACCTTTTGTGATTGACTCAATACAAATTTGAACACTCATCCCTTTTGCAAAATTGGAAAGTATTTGATGACCTAGGTGCTCTTGCACTAACATCTGACCCAATTGAATCAGGAGAAGATAAAATTGAATAAGAAACTAAAATTTCTTTCTCTTTTCATCAAAAATCACATTGTTTCATTTGTAAACCACAATGCAACAACAAGCCAACTCATTTCAATACTTCTTCTTATCATCCTCAAGCTTCAAACATCTTATTTATCAACAAAAATGACTGATCTGTGCACAAGAAACCTAATTAGAGTCACTAAACAATCCACTCTTTCATCATTCACCAAGGCACCCTTCCACTCAATTTGCTTTAGATAGGCAAAATAGTAAGCATGATAATCAGAAATATATGGATAGGGAAAATAGTACGCATGATAATTAGAAATATATAGTTTAATACTTGTACTCAAAATTTTGTTCATTAGATCTCATACATTATAAGTCATGTGATGCAGATCGCTATTGTAAGTTTTTTGTGATTGAATAATTTGTTGTTTTATTTTCAGATGTTGGTTGTGGAAACACCTCCAAATGTTGCAAGGGAAATGGATATCAGTGTTTCATCCACTATACAATCCTCAATGGCTCTGATAGGGGAGGTATGATGAAAATTACTAAATTTCAATTTACATTTGTTGTTATAATTGTTAGTTCTAGTGAAAAATCAAACCATTATTGATTCATAGTTTAATTCCTATTTAGATGGTTTATGCAAGGCTTGAGCATGCCTCAGCATTATCATACAAATATTTCCATCATGGAGAGTGATCGTGAGATGGCCATAAGTGATTATTTTGTTAAATATATCATTTTTTATAATGTAATTTCCATATATTAATGTCTTTACTTCTTATTGTAACAGTTAATACTTCACCAGGAGCTAAACTCTAGGAGGAGCAGCAGGAGCACTCCTCGAGCATAGCAGAAATGAGTGACAAACTTATCGCCATTGGATCACCAAACAAAGGGAAATAATTTATTTCCAGAGCATGGAGAGAAATGAATTTTGATTCTAGAGCCCTTTGTTGTATGCCTAGACATGGCAATTTTGTACATATTTTGTATTCGATATATTTGACATTGTATGCTTGTATGGAATTCTCGTAAGCCTATATGGCTATTTTGTAACTATATTTTATACTTATATCAACATATATTGATGTATTTGTACATGGCTATTTGGTTAATACAAATATTTTTTATCAATATTTGGTGTCCATATTTGAACTGAGAATTTATGACACATCTGTAGAGAAACAGAGGAATACTACAAACTAAAACACATTAAACTTTGTTCTCACTGACTTGATGTACTCTCCAACATGTCTCTTCTCTCATGCGAAGAGTTAGAACTGCTTGGCCATGCCTTTACATCATTCAAGAAGTTTTTCTCTTTTTGACAATGTCAAAAGCATGGCTGCATAAAGATTAGGCAAAAGATTTTTCCTTTTAGATTAGCAATGCATGGAAGTTTCAAAAAGTATCCTTGATATTACAAAAAAATATGTGTTTATACCATAGCAGCAAAAATCTTTTGGGGAAAAAATCAGCAAACCAAAAGTATAAGATTTTTTGAAAAAATAAAGAAAAAGTCTAGAAATTTTTAAAAAAAAATCAGATTTCAAAAAAAAGGTAAAAAAAAGTAGAACAAGAGATAAAATAAGCAATAGCATAATAATAAGCAATAGCATAGACAAGGCAATGAACTATTTGAAAAAAAGCCTCAAAGAAATGTGGTCTCAATGGTGATGGAATTCCATGACAATCCATAGCAATTTGTTTGTCATGGAATTCGTCATGCCATTCCATCACCATGAAACCACATTTCTTTAAGGCATTTTTTCAAATAGTTCACTGCCTTGTCTATGCTACCACATTTTTCATACATGTCTACCAAAGCATTTTATCAAACAATTCACTGCCTTGCTGCTATGGTTAAAAGCCTAAAAAGTATTTCGAACAAGCTACGATGCTTGGAAAAAATCTATCAAAGCATAATAGTAAGCAACAAGCTATGGTCTCATGGTTTTTTTTCACGCGAAAATCAGCGTGATTTTATTCACATTTTTTTGCAAGTTATAAACACATTTTTTTTGGAAATTTTGTTGTTTTAAATGACATTCAAGTTTATGGTGGTTTTGTTGTTTATATGATGATATGTGATATTCTAATCCTAATTCATGATTCTAGGTTGCATAGATATATATTTTGTTTTTACATATTTTTTTGTACTAATGAACCCAAAATGAAATGAACCCCCTTCCAAAACATTTTGGCCAAACTAGCGAACTGAACCCTTGAACCTGAACCTCAAAACCTATTCCAAT
Organism: Sequoia sempervirens; assembly: GCA_007258455.2. Taxonomy (NCBI): domain Eukaryota; kingdom Viridiplantae; phylum Streptophyta; class Pinopsida; order Cupressales; family Cupressaceae; genus Sequoia; species Sequoia sempervirens. Next base: position 5,758 of record VDFB02124402.1, on the reverse strand, counting down.
AATCTTCATTTTTCTTGCACAAACTTAATTGACCACCAAATTATGTTTCCCCTTGACTTTACCCATGTTTACTCCCTCAAACCTCTCTTTTTCATTCAAAACCCCTGTTTTCCCAACTAGAGCATGTCATGCCATAACATACTTTTGACCTCCCCTATCCTTGTAGACCTTTTGAACACATCAAAATCCACAATCTCACCCTATTTCCAACCTATTCTAACTTATTTTCAAGCAATTTCTTCTTTTCACCTCTTCTAGCCTTGCTTTTAAGGGGCCTCAATTTTGAATTTTCAATAAGGGCGGCATTAGTAATCTCTTCCAATGCCCTTACTAATGTTATTTTCTTATTCCTACTCTCTATCCTACTTACATTAGGCCCATATCATTGAGACACAACCTGAACAATAGGTGGAATGGCCTATTTCAACATACTACACTTAAACCCTTAAGGGATCGATCCGGTTGAACGTAGCTCAAAGTGATTCTGCATGTTTGGGTGAGAAAGAGGAGCATGCCTAGCATGGACATGCCTATTTAGATGCATTGGAATATTTCATTTGGTCACACGAGTTGCAGAATGAAAGTTGCACCACTTTGCAACTTTCCACTGCTTCCTTTTGACACTTTTTCCATCAACTGAAATATGGACATCATGGGAAAACCACTCTGAGATAATGAAAATCGAGAGAGGTTATTGTAGAGGGGCCCAATGCAATCCCATGGGATCAGATGAGAATTTTCTAAGCATCATGATGTCTGAGTAACCTCATGCTGAAGTTTACAGCCATTTTTCCCTTTTGACCCTTAAGGAATTGATCCAGTTGAATGTAGCTCAGAGCGATTCCGCGTGTTTGGGTGTGAAAGAGTACCATGCCTAGCGTAAACATGCCTATTTAGATGTGTTGGAATAGTCTGTTTGGTCACACGAGTTACAAAACGAAAGTTGTACCACTTTGCAACTTTCCACTACTTCCATTTGAAACTTTTTCCATCAACTGAAAACTGGACACCACGGGAAAACCCACTCTGAGAGAAGTTATTGTAGAGGGTCCCAATGCGATCCTATGGGATCAGATGATAATTTTCTAAGCGTCACGGTGTCTGAGTAACCTCATGCTAAAGTTTACAACCATTTTGCGCTTTGGACCCTTAAGGGATCGATCTGGTTGAACATAGCTCAGAGCGATTCCATGTGATTGGGTGTGAAAGAGAACCATGCCTAGTGTAAACATGCCTATTCGGGCACATTGGAACAGTCTATTTGGTCACATGAGTTGTAGAACAAAAGTTGCACCACTTTGCAACTTTCCACTACTTCCATTTGACACTTTTTTCATCAATTGAAAATTGGACACCACAGGAAAACCACTCTGAGATAACAAAAACTAAGAGAATTTATTGTAGACGGGACCAACATGATCCCATAAGATCATATGAAAAGTTTCTAAGCATCACGGTGTCTGAGTAACCTCATGCTGAAGTTTGCAGCCATTTTGCCCTTTGGACCCTTAAGGGGTCGATCCAGTTGAACGTAGCTCGGAGTGATTCTGCATGTTTGGGTGCGAAAGAGGACCATGCCTAGTGTAAAAATTCTTATTTGAATGCATTGGAATAGTCCGTTTGGTCACATGAGTTACAGAACGAAATTTGTACCACTTTGCAACTTTCCACTGCTTCCATTTGACACTTTTTCCATCAATTGAAAATTGGAAACCATGGGAAAACCACTTTGAGATAGCAAAAATTGAAAGAGGTTATTGTAGAGGGGACCAACATGATCCTATAGGATCAAACAAGAAGTTTCTAAGCATCACGGTGTCCAAGTAACCTCATGCTGAAGTTTGCAGCCATTTTGGCCTTTGGACCTTAAGGGATTGATCTGGTTGAACATAGCTCAGAGAAATTCCGCGTGTTTGGGTGCAAAAGAGGACCATGCCTAGCGTAAAAATTCTTATTTAGATGCATTGGAACAGTCTGTATGGTCACACGAGTTGCAGAACAAAAGTTGCACCACTTTGCAACTTTCCACTGCTTGCATTTGACACTTTTTCCATCAACTGAAAACTAGACACCACGGAAAAACCACTCCGAGATAACAAAAACTAAGAGAGGTTATTTTAGAAGGGCCCAACACAATTGCATAGGATCAGACGATAATTTTCTAAGTGTCACGGTGTTTGAGTAACCTCATGATGAAGTTTGCAGCCATTTTGCCCTTTGGACCCTTAAGGGATCGATCCGGTTGAACAAAGGGTCTATACTCTAAACTTATCCAAACCTTACCAACTCTTTGGAAAGAAATTATAAGGTGTCAAAACTTCAAAAACCACAATCATATCTCAGTTATACCACCATACAATGGGTAAACCACAAAATCCTCTATTATAGCCTAAACCCTAGGGGTTTATTGAAAATGATACTTCCATAGCTAACCACAACCTAAAAATTACTCAAAAAAGTTTTTGATACCCTAAACAAGCTCAAACAATCATAAAATAATGCTGCCCTACACAAAAACACAATTTGATTCTTCAAAACCACCATTTTTCTTAAAGAAAACTCACTTTTTACACACATGGGTTTCACACCCATCTCACTTTTAGACCTCCCCAACACTAACACATCAATTCCACACCTTAATAATGTTAGTTAAGACCCATTCCTCAAGTTACAGAGGCTACAGAAATAGGAATGGGTCAAAAATCCATTTTTATTGACTCAAAACCTTCAAATGTACAAGTTCGGGCCGGTTTTAGTAAATTGATGATAAAATGCACAAAACATTATGGAAAACCTTCTAAATGGATTAAAAAAAAAGGTAATTCCATATTATATGCAAATATCAACAAATTTGGATCAACTAATTGAAATACAGGCTGTACAATCTGCTGCTACAGCTGAAAATACAGAAAATTCTGGAAAATTCTTAGTTTTTATTATTTTTGCTTCTTCAAATCACAAAATCCAACCTTCAATTCGAGTTCTCCATGTTTTTAAACTCTTTCCCACAAATTAAAAACTGATTCACCTTCCTAACTAGCCTTTGAACTGGTTTGACTCTTCACATTCCCTCCATAATGCAAATTTTGCAATTTTACAACGTTTGAGTTTGCAAATTTTGCACATTTTTGTAATTTTTAAACATTTTGCACTTTTTGAAAAACCAAACCTCCTAAACACCTAATACAACTCAAATATGACTAAATACATAATAGAATGGTCTCATAGACCTTATTTTAATACAAAACTCAAAATCCTATATTCTACTCCTTATTTGCCTTGATGAGTAAAACCTACTGAATGGTGCTCCTGCACCAATCATACATTGACCTTCTTGTCCCTCCTAAAGTTTGAACCGCATCCATTACCTCCACATAAAACTTGGAATCCTTGGTCTTCTTGGTTCCCATGCCTTGATAAGGTTATGCAAATGAAAATGAAGCAAAGTAATCATCTCCTTCTCCGTTGGCTAGAAGAATGCATGCTTAATGTTTTGATACATGATATCAGCTCTCTCATCTACTCTCATGGTTGGATATTGAAATCTAGTATGGTGGGCCTCTAGAGTTCTAGTCATCTTTCTTCCTCTTCCACCAAATGTTGGCCCGATTCACACATCTGCCAGCCTAATTGACTTTGTTTTTGAAAGCTGAAGTTTCTCCTGAGTCACCAGTGTTGCTCTATTTTCCTTTTCAAACTCTTTCATTGCTATAGATCATCTCTGGGATTTAATAATTTGTACCACATGTGGTTGATGTACTCTGAATCCTTGCATCTAAAGGAAATTTCATTTATCCTTTCAAAGAACATTTTCCAAATCTTATCAACATATCTTCTACAAGTGCATTCTAGAATCTTACCTTCCATGTGCTACAAAATATCCTCATCAATATTAATCAAAAACTTTGGATTTCTATGCAAAATTCTAGGTGGTGTTCTCTTAGGTACATACATCTCAACATTAACAATTTGATCAATATTTAATTGAGGTGGGCTAGATTGCGTACCTTCGACTGAGGGTGGAATAGAATACATACCTTGAGGTTCACGTGGGGATGATGGCATACCTTGTTCATCAAATCCGAGTGATGATGTACTCTCAACTTTAGATGTGGTGGATGGTTTCCAACCATACTCACTTGTGGTAGATGGTGTCCCTCCATATTCGCTTGTGCTTAATGGTGTCCCTTTGTATTCAGTTGTGGTAGAGGGTGTGTCTCCAACTATGGTATCTGCATCTCCCTTAGCATGAATCTTTTGCATTCGTGCCCTTTTTGCTACCAATTTCTTTTCTCTTTTTGACAGTTGAGGTTCCTCTTCAACTAGCTTGTTTTCGTCAATTGTTCCCAGTTTCTACTTTTCACGATATTCCCTCATCCATTTTTTCTCTTTATTTCTGAAGCCTTGGAGCTGATCATCTGTTAGTTTTTTGCTTTTAACAGTTCGTTTCTTCGGCATGACGAATAATTTTACCTATGCAAAAAGTGCTAAGTCAATTCAAATTAACTAATAGTGAAGGGTTGTAAAAGTCTATTAAAGAGGGATACCAACAGTCACCTCTTTCAAATGTTAGTTTTCAAAGTTGAAGTGGTTTGTTTTAAGAGGGAAACATTATAAAAGGCCATGATAAACTTGAATGGAGGATGATCTTGGATTGGGCGTCAAACAAAATGAGGAAATGTTGAGTTTTCCTTAACAAAATTGAGCTTTTGGTGACTGAAATTGAGTTTTTGAGTTGGGCAGCATTATGTTATGTTATATTGAGCATGAGTAGGGTATATTAGGCTTGTTTCAACAATTTTCAAGTTTTGGAGTGTTTGGCAAGTGCTACTTTCAATAAAACATATGGTTTTTAAGCCTAGGGAGAGGGTTTTATGGTTTGAGTGGTAAATGATTGAATCTCTGCAATATAATACTATAATTTGAAGTTTTAATAGATATAAAGTGCTGCCCCAAGGTTTCAGGATATTTGGACAAGTTTTGAAGGTGGTCCCTTTGTAAAAGTGGGCTAATTTGGGCCCTTAAAAGCGTAGAAAACTTGATAATTTGTGCAATTTGGTACAAAACAAGCATTGGTAATTGTTGGATATGTTGAAAGGCTTTGTAATGGGTAAAATAAAGGTGTCTAAATGGTCCTAGGTCTGTAGAACAACAAATTTTCATAATGAAGCTTATTAAGCAAACCATTGCTAATACTAGTACTTTTAGGCTTAATGAAGCTTTGGTGGTTTAAGGGTAGTTATAGGTGTTGAAGGAAGTTGGGACTCTTGATTTTAAAATGTATAAAAACATCATACAAGCCCGAATAAAGAGTTCAATGAATTTATTTTGAGGATTTGGTACTCTACTCAATGCCTAAATTATGGAGTTTCAAGTATTTTTTCTGTGTTTTCAGTTTCTTTTTCCTGTGTACGGCCCAGTACAGGCCTCCCATGATTAGAAATTCATAAATCACTGTGGTGGTAAGTCTTAACTTGGACTTCAATCTATTTTGAGACTCCTTTGGTTGTTTCGGTAAACGAAAAACTCCATTCTTCATGATCAGCCTATACAGACTAGCAGGGTATGAGTTTTACTTTAATTTAAAGATGGAGCCTTTTCTCCTAATGTGGTGACTTGTGATTCAGAGGAAAGGCCTGTAATATTTTGTTTTCAAGTTTCATGTTTCTTTTAATAGTGGTAAGGCGTCTATAGGGCTGGTAATGTTATCTTAGGCTAAGAATGTGAGTTTTTGGCATGAAAAGGAGGAACCAAAGTG
>VDFB02124401.1:0-17200 GCA_007258455.2 Sequoia sempervirens | reverse complement strand
AAATCAGTCCTGCTTCTAATGAAAATTATTGGGAAAAGGTTTCTGAGTGTCGAGATCCAGAATCTGACAAAACTTAGATTTCTAGACTTAAGGTGGGACTCATTTACCACTGGTGGTGAATTAGTCCTCTCCCAAAATTATGAGAAATCAAGAGACAACTCTACAACACCAAATCTGAGGTTGTCTACTTGTCGGGTTGTTGAAGTCAATTTTGTAGAAAATAGACATAATACCTTCTCCAAGCTTGAAATGAGGTTGATTTGACTTGAAGCACCTTGTTGACTTGTTGAACACTCTTCAAAACCTAAATTCTTGTTAAATATGCATACATAAGTCTACAAACACATGCAAGAGGGGGAAAATGGTAGAGGGTCAGAGAATAGGGGTTTGCCTTGGTCAAACCCCACTTTGGTAATCAAACCCTTAATGAAATAATGAAATGTAAGAGAATAATAAAAAAATAACATGAAAATTCTATCAACTTACCAAACCCTTGTTGAAGAAAATCTGAAGTGATGTTAATGGATGCTCCAAAATGTTTGATTTATGCTTGATTTGATGATGTAAAGTGCTTGAGTAAATGAGTGAAATAAGTGAACATGATGAATTGATGTTGATCGGGGTTAGAATGGATGTAAAAAGACTTATTTATACATTCTTGTGCCTTAGTAACTCATTGATACCTCATCACAAGTTGACATCAAGTGATTTTGAATAAGAACCCGAAAGGAAATTTGAGTTTTTTTTGAATTTGGAGCCAAGGGGGGCTCATTCACCACCCATGGTGAATGGGTTCCACCTTGGACCTAAAAATGAGTGTCAGGAATTAAGTCACATTTAATTTTATTTGTCGAGTTTACATTCAAAAATACACTTAATTAAAGCTTATAAAGGCATAAAGGGGTCAAATAAAGGATAAGAAAGGTCTAAATAGTGAAATTATGCCTAGAAAAGTGTGAAATATTGTTACAAGACTTTAAAACACTTCAAAATAGGACTTGATAAGTGATAAAAAGGTGATTTTTAGGTGAATTATAATTAATAAAGTCTAGAAAAGTGTAGAAATTCTTTACAACACCTTCACAAGACATCATAATTTAAATTTTAGTACCAAAATGTGCATGTTCAAACCATATTATAGCATTAAATCAAATAAAAATGGACCAAGCATTGTGAAGAAAGTCCTAAAAGACCTGAAAACAACAAGGGGCCATTTTTCTATGGTGCATTTAGCCCCCACTTTAGTGAGAGGATGAACTTGCTTTAAACTCACACTAAAGTATCCATGAACATCAAGAGAGAGGGTCCAAATGCACTTATGTTAGCAAGATGGAATAACAATGCTCAAGAGGGATGATCAAGCCCCCAGGATGAAGATCCCATGGAAAACTAAACATAAGGACAAAGGAACACACACATGTTGAAATGAAAGAAGAGAAATGGATAAAGCTTCGATCGTCTATCCAACTAGTTGTGGGTTAGATCTAGGATGTTTATGAGAATGTATACTCACTCTGGGTGACATAACTCATGGTGGTCCACAAGGTGGGAAGGACCAAAAGGTGAAATACATACACTAGTTGACATTCACTCACAAACACAAAGGTGGCTATGGGGAAAGTCATGTTTGATTAAGCTCTCCCAACCATATCACGCTTATACCCCCGATAACTTCCTTAATAAGGTGCCACAAGGGAAAATGTTGGTCCATGCTTCATGAGACAATCAAAGCTTTGTATGATTCGAACTCATGAACAAAGAGGAAGGTACCACAAGCATGCAAGTTTTGTTATGCAAGGTGGTAAAAATGTAAAATATAAAAAGTGTAAAAGTGTAAAATGGAAAATATGTTCAAAGTAGTCTTGTTAAGTTCATGCAAGGTTTGTCACTTAGGGAACATTGTGCCTAATGTCTCCAAGAGAGGACCAATCAAAGAATAGTATATTAACAACTTAGGGGATGAAATGCATTGCATCAAGCCACCAAGAGGAATGCAACAGCTAAAAATAGATCACACCCTATGAAGGACATCACACCCAATGTCATCCACAAAGTGACGAACACATCATATGAATGACAAGGCTACACTAGGAGCTAAAAATGCAAATGAATTAATGGTAATGTATTCCCCCCACTTTAAAGGAATTTCTACACACTATTTTGCGATCAATTATTTTAAAGTAGTGGAGGAAAGAAAAAGCAAAAAGAAAACAAGACATGAGAGCCAACTTGAAAGCCCTATGCCAAGCCATAATTTTCTGCTAGGCTGTGGCCATGTCAAGAAAAGAAGAAAGGGAGTTGCCCCCCATAAAAGAACACACAAAACACATAAGAGATCTATGGATTTGGAGTCAGTATGTTCATTGCTGCAATGTTTTTATTAAAGAGATCAAAACTGTCATCATTCCCCAAATACATAGAACTTGAAGAATTACACAAAGAGAGCAAAAACAAAAGAAAACATGATCCTGCTTTGGGTCAACATGGAAGAGACATTGTGGTCTCAACACCTTGCATTGTACCCATAAGGAAAACACAAGAGAAAAGAAAATTAAAATGCGAAAGAAAAGGAAAATCTTTTGGGTCAACATGAAGGAGACATTTTGGTCTCAATGCCTTGTGTTATCCCCAAAAGGAAAAATCTAAAAAAGTGAAAAAAGGGGCAATGCAATAACATATAGAAGAATAGAGGTATGAATAGAAGAAGTGTACAAAGAGAGAGAGAATATAAAACACATTAATATGGGGAGCATGATATACATAAAATTGTAAAAATAAATATCAAAGAAAATAAAATGAAAAAGGATAGCAAGGTGAATGCAATTCAACCATCTAACAAGTCATTAGCCTCTCAAGTCATTATTACAGGGGCATGATGGGTTCCATAGGTGTGGGCCAAAAGGATTCTAAGTAAAAGTTACCTTTAGACGATAATGGATTAAAGCCACTATGGAGTATGGTAAAAATTTCATTGAGTGAAGCCAAGGGTGTCCTAGCCACAAATGAAATTCATCTGATTGTGGAATAATTGAAAATGTTACCTCCAAAGTTTTGGGTCCTATTTGTAAGGGAAGTACGATCGATCCAATCGTAGGACACACAAAACTAGTATGTTTTTTAATCCATGTAGTTGGTTTATTAGAGTCATCTTGATACAACTCATGTAATACTAGAAACTCTTCTGTGATCACATTCTCACCATAGGAAGGATCTATTAATATCCCATTGGTGGGCTTATCATAGATTCTACTGGCTATGTAAAGAGGACCACCAAGAAGTTTTTGAAGTATATCTTTAGAAGAAAAAGTGATATCAAGAGTTTTTTTGGTTGGGCCCTTATGAGGGATAATGTCTATCGCACCCACAAGTTCATCCATAAGATTAACTTTGGTAACATTGGGAGTGAGGTCATGTTGTTCATTATTTGTATCAATGTTCATGACTTGAGGGTTTGAAGGTTCACTAGCCTTGACAAATGAAACATTGTGTTTAGGCATGGGATTGGTTAAGATTTGTAAATTCTGGTTAGGGGGTACAACAAACTTATTACCTTAATCATTAAAACCTGCAATGGAGAAACGACTTGAATCAATGAGGTCTTGAACTAAGTGCTTGAGACACTTGCATTGTTCAGTGTCATGGCCATTTTGGTGATGAAAATGGAAATAAGCATTAGGTTTAAAGGTGGATGGTAAAGGTTTTGTGGTATCAAGTAGTTTGATGGTAGGCAAGGTGATCATTTGTTGTTGGAGAAATTGGTTCATTTTATTATGGAGGGTATTAGGAAAGGGAGTAAATTGTCTCTTCGGGTCCCCATAGGTATAAGGCATGGCTGCTTTAATAGCTACAACTTGATTTGGAACTGGTTGGGTTGGTTACAGTTGAGGAGGCAGATTGAATTGTAAAAATCCTCGATTTGGTTTTTGAAAGTTTTGTGTGTTGTTTTGGTTTTATGGTTCAGATTTCTCAGCTCGGTTAGAGGTGGATTTGGAATCACGACTTGAAATTGAGTTATAATATTCATATAGGGTTGTGCATAAGTGCATGAATGAAGGGGATTTCATCATAGTTAACTTATCCTGAAGGTTTGTGTGAAATTTTTTAATAAACATCTTTTGCAGATGTGAATCATGAATTTTGACATCCACTTGAGCATACAATGATTGATAACATGAAATGAAATTAGTTACTTTCTCATTGAAATTTTGTCTACAGTTCATTAGGTCATTGATTGTCTTTTTAGGAGTCATATGAAATTGGAAGTGACTTATCAAGGAATCCACAAGCTCATTAAATGATCAAATTGAATGATTAGGTAGGTTTGAAAACCACTCTAATGCAGTATCCTTTAGGGTCCTAGGAAAATTTTTGGCTAAGAGTTAATCATCAAGGAAAAAATCACTACATAAGGTTGTATAAGCATTGACATGGTTAATAGGGTCTCCTTTACCTCCATATTTCTCAAACCTATGAATTTCTATCCCTTGTGGCATTTGTGTGCATAATATTTCTAAGGATAAGGGGCTACTACGAACATGATATGTGGGTGGAACGATTTGACCTTGGCTAATGGTGGAAATTTGTTATTGCATGGATGAAATGGTATTAAGGAGTTATGTAATGATGGGGTTGGGGTAAGCGGTTTGAGGTGGAAGAGAAAATGGCGATGGAGTGTATGTAATGTGAGGGGAAGTGAAAGGGACACTAAGTGGGGTGAAGGTGCTAGAGGGGACTTGTGATGCCACAATAGAACTAGAAATGCTAGTTGGAATTGTGAAAAAAGGAGCCTGAAGACTAACCTATTGCATAGTGATTGTAACTTGAGGAGTGGTATAAGTTGGTATGGATGCTATGGTTGAAGGGGGAGGAATACGAGGTCCTCCTTGGCTGGCAACTATGTTTGTTGATTGGGAATTAGAAAAAGCATGTTTAGAGTAAATCTCAACAATTTTTTTCATAAATTGTAAGCCATCATCATTTTCAATCAAACGATGAAGGTTTTCTATGCCTGGTATGGTAGTGGTGGAAATGTTTTCAAGGGACAAGTCTTGTTGTAAGTGTGAAAAATCCTCGTGAATATTAATGATCTTTTCTTGCGGGATGGAATTGTTTTGTGTGTCAACATTCATTGGATGGAAAGGTGAAGGCATAGAAGTGTTATTTTCCATGCCTAATGCACCATTTTCCATACTAGGAGTAGGATCTCTTGAGATCCCAAGGTCCACAATGAAAGTGTTATCACGGGAAGCCTTGAGTCTAGACCTTTGTCTCACTTAAGTATTATCAATGGGGCACCAAACACTCATACAAGTATCACAAAAGATGGGTGAATGCAAATGAAAGGTAATCTAGGAGTGACAAATGAAAATAATAGAAATTTTGCTAACTGAAATAGGGAAGTAACTATGAAGAACAAAAATGCAGAAAAATGCCAAAAAATGCCTAAAAGTGTAGTCTAAAATGTGCAGGTGGACTGATTTTCCTAGGGTGGCGAATGAGTCCCAGTATGAGATTTTTTTTATGTTTTTCAGAAAATATAATGTGATTCTAATGCTTTTTCAGATTCCAATTAAGGATTTGGATGCAAATGTTCAATTTTTTCAATGATATGTAATACAAAAATGAAATCTAAATGAGTCTTTCAGTAATGCAAGTTAAGAAACTCTAGGATGCAAAAACAAAACAATACCCTAATTGAATGTTGATGCAAGTGAAATCTAAGAGACATGATGCAATTGAAATCAGAAATGTAAAGTGTTCAATAATACAGGTTCACCAAAATGAACTGTAGATTTTTGGCACCCTAGATCTTTCTAGCACTTCTATAGTTTTTCACCTAAAAGGAGAAAGTAGGGCCAAAAGATCTATCTAGGTTCACTAAAATAAAGGATTGTATGATGTTATTTAGACTAAATGAAATGATCTAAGTGTAGTTACATGAACTAATATACTAATTATGTGTGCAAAACCTAAGATTATGCAATGTGGGAAAACATAATGTGATATGCAAACAATGAACTATGAATAAACAAATGTAAAACAAAGAAGAAATAGGTTGAATCAGATTGCACCTGGGCAGTGATTGGAGAATTTGGAATCTTTGGAATGTTGTTTGGAATCACAAAAATTCACCAATGGGACTCAGTCGCCACTGATGGTGAATCGGTCCTGCTTTTGATGAAAACTATTAAGAACAAGTTTCTGAGTGTTAGGATCTAGAATCTGACAAAACTTAGATTTCCAGCCTTAAGGTGGGACTCACTCACCACTAGTGGAAAATTAGTCCTCTCCCAAAATTCTGAGAAATCAAGAGACAACTCTGCAACACTAGATCTGAGGTTGTCTACTTGTTAGGTTGTCAAAGTCAATTTTATAGAAAACAAGCATAATACTTTCTCCAGGCTTGAAATGAGGTTGATTTGACTTGAAGCACCTTGTTGACTTTTTGACCACTCTTCAACACCTAAATGCTTGTTAAATCTGCATACAAAAGTTTGCAAACACACATGCAAGAGGGGAAAAATGGTTGAGGAATAGAGAATAGGGGTTTACCTTGGTCAAACCCCACTTTGGTTATCAAACCCTTAATGAAATAATGAAATGTAAGATAATGATAAACAAATAACATGCAAATTCTATCAGCTTACCAAACCCTTGTTGAAGAAAATCTGAAGTGATGTCAACGACTGCTCTAAAATGTTTAATTTATGCTTGATTTGGTGATGTAAAGTGCTTGAGTAAATGAGTGAAATAAGCAAACTTGATGAATTGATGTTGATGGGGGTTAGAATGGATGTAAAAAGACTTATTTATGCATTATTGTGCCTTAGTAACCCATTGATACCTCATCATAGGCCAACATCAACTAATTTTGAATAAAACCCAGAAGGAATTTTTTTTTTTTTTGAATTTGGAGCCAAAGGGGGGCTCATTCACCACCCATGGTGAATGGGTCCCATCTTGGACCTGAAAATGGCTGTAGGAAATTAAGTCACATTTAATGTTATTTTTTGGGTTTACATTAAAAAATACACTTAATTAAAGCTTATAAGGGAATAAAGGGGTCAAATAAAGCATAAGAAAGGTCTAAATAGTGAAATTATTCCTAAAAAAGTGTGAAATTTTGTTACAAGACTTTACACCATTTCAAAATAGAACTTGATAAGTGATGAAAAGGTGATTTTTAGGTGAATTATAATGAATAGAGTCTATAAAACTATATAAATGCTTTACAACACTTCACAACTCCTTCATAAGACATCATAATTTGAATTTTAGTACCTAAATGTGCATGTTCAAGCCATATTACAACATTAAATCAAAGAAAAATGGACCAAGCATCATGAAGAAAGGTCTAAAAGACCATGAAAATGACAAGGGGACATTTTTCTTCGGTGCATAAATATAAAAGAATTAAAGATAGAAAGGCACAATCAAGAAATAAAAGCAACACAAAAAATATAAAATAAATAGAAAGAACCAATAAACAAGAATGAGATTACAAATTCCAAGGAGAGACAAACAAAGGATATAAAAGTGACAAGAAAATAAAATTCAAAGGAAAATAACAAAGAAAGAAAAATTAAAGAAGAAATAGGAATGAAAGGAATCCAAGAGAAAAGAAAATGCCTAAAATACAAGTAAATAAATATGAAAAATCCAATAAGGAGAAAAAATGAAATGAACAACAATTAGGAAACAAAGAAACTCAATAATGAATTTAAAACCACAAAATATACACAACCAAAACACAATTCAAAGTGGCATAATAGTAATAGATGTAAAGAATGCAAACCAAATATAAGAAATCCAAGAAAGAGAGAAAATTACATCTAGAGACAAATTCAAAATAAAGTTACAAAGAAACTCAATAAAGAATAATGACTATGAAAGATAGAGACCAATAAATAAAAATGAAAAAGAACACAAAAAATAAAATTAATAGAAAGAATCAAGAAGCAAAAAAGTAAATGCAATGAACAAGGAGAGACAATCAAAAGAAATCAAATCAAAAAATAAATAAGAAACAAGGCAAAAACCTAGAAGGAAAACTAAGGATGAAATACAAACAAAAGGAAAACTAAGACAAAAGTATAAGAGAGGGGGACCAACCACCGCAAGGCCCCAAGTCAGAGAGATCCAAGAGAAGTAGGCTTCCCTAACTTACCTCACTATAAAGGGGTGTTTGAAATAAGGGACGAGAATGATGAGGACTATAAAGTCCTTCGATCACTCTATAGACTGGAACTTTAGTTTGGGCTAGGCGAGTTGGCTTTTTGGAGTTTGTTTTGTAACTCAGACAAATCTCTATCCGATGATGACAATGCAGTTCTAGGACGTTAGTATGGCATGTTGGAATCTCTTGGGTGTGCTGGCATCTGTACAACTAGAAAATAGTAAACATAGTAAAACTACAAAAAAGACCTACTAATAACCTAGCTAGTTCAATCTAGATGGTAAAAACAAAATGAGAAAGTATGCAAAATAGATACTGAAATGATAAATTAAATGGAAAAGAACTAGGGTGATAAAGAAAATCTCATAATGGCACAATCCTCTTTTTATATACCTAATTAACCTCAGTTTCACACACACTTTATCAAAATTAAAATGTGAGAAAGTGTTTTCACTATGTAATTTTATCAAATTATATTCTGCCTTAATATTGTATGGAACTTAATTTGAATTATTTTGTTAAACAAAAATATAGCATGTGAAATTATTATCTCATGGTGTGGCAGTTGGGAATTAAATTCTATCTTGAAAAGATAACTGACATGGGGACTGGAGCGAATATGGGAAGAAAATCGAAGAAGACGAATAATTAAGAAACCGTTTCTTGCTTGTCCCATCCAAATCATTAAGAAATATTATTTCTATCATTTTTCAAGAATCATTTATGGAAAAAAATTGGGGAAATCTATAATGAAAAGACAATATTATTTTTCTAGAGGCTTGTTGCATGGTATATGAAAAGCATCAGACTAAAGCAAAAAAAGAAAAGAAAAGGTGGAGAGTATTGCAGAGTCTATTTGTGTTTAGAGAACCTTAATAAGAAAGGGTCATCTTCATGTGCTTCATCGATAATAGCAGTACAAGGTCTTCCCAGATTTATGTGATGAGCAAAGTGGAAGTATTCTCTTAGCATAATGATCATTCTCTTCTTCAGTCCCTGCCTCTACACGCCTCATTTCATCATGGCTATTTTCTCTTGGTGAAATATATTCAAGAGCTCCGAGAGAAGAAGGGAAGTATAGTCACTATGGGCATAGGTGGCCCTAGTGGCTCTAGAAGATCAAGCCTTGCACAAAGGTGGCTTCTATGTTTGGGGGTATTGTGATTCCGTTAGAGAATTATCATGATGGAGTTGATGATACTAATGATTTTGTTAAAATCTTGAGGACTTGTTGAAGAGTCATGACACTATGATTCCAGAATTTGATTTTTGACAAAAGAAACGAGTTGGTTTCAAGGCAGTAGAGACATTTGAGACCAATTTGGTTATAGTTGATGATCCATACGCTTTACATTCAAAATTGTGAATCTTTTCTAGATAATCATGTAGTAGTGGTTGGCGGTCTTCACTTTAGCCTTCTTTCAAAGGTTTTTCATGATATTGGAGAATCTTGTTCTTTGGTCTATCTTATCGATAACATATTTCCATTGTTTCGCAAGTACATTGAACCTGATCTGCATCATGCTTAGATAAGAATTAACAACAGTTTTGTTTCATCCTTTCGGGAACCATATTACAAATTGGAATGTCAAAGATAGTATCCACAAATTCTTGTTGGGTACTTTTTTTGAATCAAATGATGCTCAAGTTGAACACTCTATTGAAATCTACCTCCAGCCACCTTTTGTTGATGAGATTGTTAAGATTAGCGATTGGATTAAAGAATGACAGTGTGGAATAAAATACTACCTCTCTTTGGGTGACCAATGAATTGTTGAAGCGAACACTGTAAAATGATAGCACTATCAGGGAGTAACCCTACAATCTTGGGAGGGTCTGAATGCTTGGGATCAGAAGTAAAGCTAAGTCGTGCTAAGAAATGGAGTCAGAACTACTCAGCCTGTCAAGATGAAAGGCATACAAATCCCACCCCAGAATGCCAATTTCATTTTGGTAAATGAGAATGGTTAATCTTGTCTGCGGAGAGTGTACTTCGAAAAGATGGGAGGTAAGGGAGCATTATTCCCAAAGCTACCTATACATCAAGTTGAGCATTTTGAGATCTCTCTTTGAGTATACATAAAAAGAAAAGAGAATTGTATTTCATACTAAATTCAAATCTATATCAAGCCGATATACACTTCAATCTGAATTTAGTTGGTTGGCGTTAGAAATGCAACATATCCTTTTTGAAATTATTTTTTCATGCAATCTTCTTGGACGGCTTTGCACTGAACATTCTTATGCCTTCATAATATTCCTACCCTACTCCTACCGCTCATCTTGCACACCTTCACTGAAGTTTCTAAACCTCTTTTAGCAATCTAATATGTGTTTTTCTTGCTATTTTACCACTATTCAGACTTCATCTCTTAAGGCATCAATTTGAATAGTTCAATTTCTTTGCCTGTAACGTGATACCCATGGAGATCTGTTCAGACTAATAAAGTACAAAGTACATTAAAGATCATTTAAAAGTTGAGCTAATCTGAGGATAATGCACTAAAAAATTACAATGAATGCACTACTCTTAGGCTTATTGAATCCTAAACCTATTTGTGTAGTGGTTATCCAAAATTTTCTATTTAAATTGAACTGTAGAGCAAAAAGTGGGTGCATTAATTCAGGAAGATCTCGTGTTTCCTACAAACTTGAAGCAGGGCATTACTGCAGATGGCCAATATATATACCCAGCATGGCTAATTACAATCTTTCCCAATTTGTCTGACAGATTCTCAATATGTTTTTATGATTTTCTTCCCTATGCAATCTCTCTTCAAAAAAATTTAATGGTAAATGCGTATAATTATAGTTTGAAAAATGCTTTGGTGACTGCAATAAATGATATAATATTACAATGTTTTCAAATGGAGTCAGAGTATAGAATGAAATATATAGATCAATTGATGGTCTTGTTTTGGGAAGAGTATGTAGTTTCTTTAAAATCTATTTATCCCTTTTAAAAGAGTAGAGTGGTTGTCAATTTATAATGAAGAAATAATTGCTCTGTTGTGTTGTGTTATTGTAAGGGACTTTGCATGTAATGATAACCTTGCAAGGATAGTGTTACATTCATTAGTAGAGTTTCAATTTCATATATTTATCAAAGTAATACCACTATCATCTTAGCTCTAGAAGCGACTAATTGCATTCTCTTGTACTATCGTATTTAGTAGTTAAGTGAACATGTTTAATTTTATAGTTGTGTAATCTTGAACTGCTTTAAAAAGTATGAAATATCAAATGAGGAGATAGGGAAGATTCCATGATATAAATTGTTAGATGCAGGGAGTAAAGGTAAATTGTAATGACTCCTTGATGATCATTTAACTTAAAGAAATATTATTAATATGATTGTTAGTGTTGTTAACACTTACAAATTAGTTAATTGCATGTATCTTTACAATTGTATGTACAAGATGTTGGAATTCAATTATAGAAGGTAATCTTATGTTATTTATTATAATGATAGAATTTAACTTATATAGGTTGATACTAAAAACATATAGATCTAAGATCACATCATTTGAAGCAAATGAGGGGACTTGTTAAGTAGGCATTTAATCTATACTTGGAAGGGGAATTAGGAATTTTTTTACCCTTTTATAAAGTATCCATACTATCATTGATGTAATAGTAACCCTCCATGCCAAATCATCATGCTTGTATCATGTGTATGTTTGGGCTAACCTTTGTGATGAAGATTTAAAGAAGCATTCAAGTTAAGATCTATAAAAACAAGTAAGAGCTTATCTTTCATTTTTTTTTTGGTAAGTTGCAATATCATATTGTGTTCGTTCATCATTCATTTATCTTATTTAATTTCATATCAGGGTTTGATTACCAAAATGGGGTTTGACCAAGGAAAACCCCTATTCACTAATTTTCTCTTGCAGGTCTAGGTGGTTGACACTTGGATGAGCAAACCTATCTCATGAAAGCCTCCTAGATTGGTTAGTTATGTAGAACTTGTAAGTTATTTACTTTGAGTAGTAAAGATTATTCTTACTTATGCTAATAAATCACTTAGCTAACCTTGCATGATATACTTGATTTCATCGATGAATGTAATTCCATTTAAATATAGTGATGAAAGTAATTAAATTATTCCTATTTTTTTGCTTCACTTTATAATGATTTTTCTTCTATTAAAATTAATTTGGAAATTAAGGGTTGGAATTGGTAAGCGAGATTTCCCTAATGTTACACATAAAAGCCCTTGTTCACTAGCTAGATCCAAATGCACATCCACCTACACACAAGAAAGAGGGGAAATTTGTTGGGGCTATATAGGGGCTTGCCTTAGTCAGACCCCCATTTTGATGTTTCCACCTCCACAAACAACCAAATAGAAATGATAGAGAAATGTATGATAAAGAAGTAAAGAAAGGAAGCACACGAATAACACTACAAAACAATATATAGATATTCAACCAAATTGTAAAGGAGAGGAATGAAACATTACCACCTCCACCAAGAGCTCACTAGCCAATTATGGAGAAAGAGAGCTTGAAAAATCACCATAGCCTTGAATATGATGAAGGGAAGTGTTGTAAAACCTCAAGTCCCTATTGTAATGGTTTGCTTCACACTTTCTTAACAGAGTTGATGGAGTGTTATTGCTACAATGGAGTATTGGGAATGCTATAAATGAGAAGAAACTATGGAGAAGGATGAAGTGAATGCTTGAAGATTGTGAAAAGAGATGATTTGAATGAAGAATGAAATAATTTGAAGGAGAAAAGAGAGAGTACCATTTTAGGGGTTGGCTGGTTGAAGAGGGATGTTAGAAACCATTCCCAATAGGAAGTGTAATTCCTTTGCAAGCTTCAAATGCAAGAATCCATCAGGGATGTTAGCGTGCTATGTGAAAGTCTATGTGTCGCATGAGCATCCCCAAAAAATATTCTTCTACCGACACAATAGATAGATGCCAAGTGGAACAAAGGCAGCTAGCTAATGTGAAAATTTTCCTTCAAATTTGGTTTTCTAAGGTGAGGATGTACAAAAGGGGAGTTTTTGTAAGGTGTGCAAATTATCTCCTATTTATTTTTCCCCTACTTTAGAAAGCAAAAATACTAATGAGTGCTTTAGTAAAGTAGATCAAAGAGTGAAGAGTGTTAAAATTTATACTTGAACCGTCGAAGAAGTAGAGTATAATCTGACAAGCTCAAAAACACAAGGTAGTCAAAGGACTCCATAGCCTCACAAGACTATGAAGCTATAGAAGGAAAGTGTCTTATAGGCCTGCAAACCTACAAGGAGGTGACCCCAAAGATTTGTCACATGAAGGAATCCTCGAGAAGTAAGTGCATCACAGACCCACAAACCTGCAAGGAGGGTGTCCTCTAAGATCTCTCACATGAAGGAAACTCAAAAAAAGTTCCTTAGGGGCCCAAAAACCTACAAGAAGGGTATCCTCTAAGATCTCTCACATGAAGGAAACCCAAAAAAATTTCCTTATGGGTCCACAGGCCTACAAGGAAGGTATCCTCCAAGATCTTTCACATGAAGGAAACACCAAAAAAGTGCTCGATAGGCCTATAAACCTATAGGGAAGGTGTCCTCTAAGATCTCTCACATGAAGGAAACCCAAAAAAGTGACCTACAAACCCAAAGACCTATAGGGGAGCAATCCACAAGATCTCTCGCATGGAGGAAGCTAAAAAGAAGTTCCCTATAGGCCTACAGGCCTATAGGGAGGTATCCCCCAAGATCTCTCACATGGAAGAAACCTAAAGAAGGGGACTCCGCAGAGTCGGGAAGCAGCTTCACAGGCGCACCTACAAAGTGACATGTTTACCCAAAGATAAAACATGTTTGAAAGTCACCACACAAGCAAGTAAGTAGACAATCACATAGACTGTTGATAGATTGGAAAGCTTTCAAAGGGGTCCCTTGGGAACCTGACGTGAAAAAATAGGTCCACTCAAGGGATGCGCTATTTGAAAGTGTGGAAGAGATGTTTCTTTCTTGAATCGATTCATCATCAAGGAATCCTTTCAAAATATGTTCACTCCATCAAGGAATTCAAAAGGAAGAAAATACCCCCTTACGAGGGGAAGGTCGAAACTACTCCCACCTTGAAGGAAAGATCTCAAGTTCTTTCTTTATGAACCCATGATGAAGGAAACACATTCCATTAGGGTTTCAAGTTGAGAATGTGATTCTTTAAAAAAAGTTTGCAAAGATTCTCGAGAAAAGATTTGTTAGCAACGAATGCATTTTCTAAAAATCAAAGTGTTATAGAAATGTCATTATCACACGTGAAAGGGAAAAATCAAGAAAAGAAGAGAGAAAGATAAAAGAAAAGCTAAAAGAGACAAAGACATCATGAATAAAGGGCATAGGGGTGATATCATATTTTTGGGTCAAAACTGCTTATATATATATATATATAAGTATAATGATAGTATATAAAATGAACTATCATTAACCCCCTACTATATTAGGCCATGTGAACAATGCATGAGAAGATAAAGTAAAAATTAAAAAAATGGGTCAACATGGAAGGGAAGCCTAAATGCCTCCAATTCTTTGCATCATCCCTAATTTACCGAAAAACTATCACAAACATGGAGGAATGATGATATAAATAGAAGAAGGTTTACGACACAAAAACCACTCATGTATCCAAGCACCAACAAGGGTGACAAGGGCCATCTAGGAACACATTACAAGATCACAAGGGAACACAACACAACATACAAACGCACATCTAATCTAAAGATAAAGGAGAGGCCTCCCCCTAACATTGATCGACCAAGAGGTCATCTGCTTCCCAGTCCAGATCATCATAGGGGGAAGGATCATGAGCCTACAATGGTGGGATGTTAATAGGAGGAGCTTTTGACCCTCCTACAACAAGGGCTAAGGAAGAAGGCCCCACAAGGTCTCCTCCACTTGGTTCTTGTGGAGCTATGGTCAATGATTTCACAAAGATAACTGACAAGGCTAGAACTTCATCTAGAGAGTTAACCATGAACACCTCACTAGAGTTCCATGTCATATCTAGATGAATGGGGAAAGTTATGCCTGAATTTCACTACTAGGCTCACCGAGTGACTTGAGAGCCATGACAAACTCAGGGGAAATTGGGACTGGTTCTATTACTAAAACAAAACAAGTTAGCATGGGACCACCTTTCAGAGAAGGTGGAATTCTCTTACATCATGCATTGCTGGAAGGACCATTCTCCACCTTCTACTCCATCAGGGGATTTGAACTCCCCACAAACAAGGCAAGAGGTGTAGAGGAAGAGGAGGAAGAGAAAACCGTAGTATCTACCACCAAAGTGTTTGGTATATCTAGAATTATTGGGAAAGGCAGGACATCTTGAAGCGACATCAACAAGGGTGGCTCCACCAAAGGAGAGATGAACACCTACACCTTCTTAGGTTCAAGCACATTTGTACTCACAACAGAATCCAGAAGCGATGTGAAGCTTGGTTGAATGGAAGCAGAGGGGGGGAGAGAGGAGGATGCAACAAGAGGCCTTGATATAGTGGAAATCATCTCCTCTTCCTTCCTCTATAAGGTGGCTTGCAAAGGAACAGAAGGATCCTGCTCATCCATGGGAGTGTCCTCCATACCTATTTCTAGTGGAGGGATAGGTTCCTAGATGGGAGTAGAAGGAGCAGGTTGAGAAGCAGTAGGGAGTCAGCTCTAATTCCTTGGTAGTGGGCTTCTTCCCACTTACTTCCTTTGGGACAGTAGTAGGAGGAAAATTTTGAGACATAGAAGATTCCCCATTAGGACCTTTTCCTCTACCATACAATTAGTACCAAGATCTAGGTGGTTTATTAGGGAGGTCCAATATCCTAATCTTAGGTCTATGCCAAGGTGGTATCTCATACTTAGTGAATAAAAAACAAGCATATTCATCCAAAAATATTCTCTAGAAAGAGGAGGAGAGCCATGCCAAGGATGTGGGAGGTTCTCTTTTTCTTTTTGAGAAGGGGAGGCAACTCACTGTTGTACCACCGGAAGAGCCAACTTCAGCTATCCCTTATCCCTAGTCTTTTACTTCACATAGTTTTTGTAAAGTAGGTATGTTCTCAAAGGGATCAAACTAATTAGGGTGGGCCAAAAGTGGTCTAAAAGGTATCCCCCATGGGATACCAATGTCATGCACTACGTGCACAACACCTTCATAGGAGAATTTTAAACATTTTTGGATAATGGAGTTGATTCCAATCATGGAAGCTAGCCAAGGTATGCCTACCTTCATCCTGAATAGATCTGACTTTGGGATAACACCAAATACTATGTCTATAGCCCTAGGTCTTACTAGGATGGATAGATTTATTGAGTCATATGGCTTTAGACAAAGACCATTGTGCATACAAATGGTAGATTTTGTTTCTTCATACTCTTTTCTATGTAATGAATTAAGCCACAACGTCTCTTTTGTAATGAAATTCACTCAACCTTTGAGCTTGACTAAGACCCTTGTCACAATGTTTCCATTGAGGCAAGCGAGAATATAGAAGGGAGAGGGCTTGTTGTTTAAGGATAAATCCTATGATGTGAATGCCACTTCCAAGGAGTCAAGCATAGGTTGCATGGTAGGAGTAATTGTGACCATGTTAACATATGCCTCAAGCTGAGTGGTAGAATTAGACAGATCAATAATCATGTTGGACTTGAATGTGACATAAATATGTCTATGTATATCTGCAACTCACTATTCATTTTCACCATCAATTTTTTCATATTTTTTTACTTCCATCAAGACAGATAGTACTGTCCTTGATGCGGTCGTGTATCCCATTACATAGGTGCATACAACATTTGGTATTATGTTCATTAACTCTATGATACTGATAGAAGGTATTTGGATCATACTAGTAATCTTTTCATTATCACCTTGTTTGCATTAGATGAGATCCAAAAAGGTCATCTTTAGTCTAATGTTAGCTTGGAATTTTAGTAGGAATTGATTTACAAGTTGATCAAATGAAAAAATGGAATTAACAATACCATTCGAGTATTGTATCCTTAAGAGAGTGGGGGAATAGTTTC
>VDFB02124400.1:0-12009 GCA_007258455.2 Sequoia sempervirens | reverse complement strand
AAGGTGGGAGGGATAGATGTACATATAAAGAGAGGGTGGGCTGTAAGTATAAAGAGTAAGAGAGAGGGAAGGATAATGTGAGGGCTAGGTGGAGAGAGGTTGTATGTGTGTGGAATGATAGATAGTGTATCGATTGAAGGAGATTCTTCCTGCTCTTGAGAAGTTGAGGAAGGTGTACGTGCAATATGTGCAATGGGAAATGGCAAATGCAAAAAGCGGGATAAAGTTGAGAGGTTTTCTATTGCCTATGAATTTGTGCAAGCAAGAAAGTGAGAGGTGATGCTATAAGTAGAGTTGAACAAATGAAATCAATGATTCTTGAACTTAAGAATTCCACGGAACAAATAAAACTGGAAATATATGACAAGGAAAAGGAAAAGTAATATCTAAGTGAAAGAAAGGAGAATGAGTTGGATGGAGACATGAAAGTCTTATCTGAAAAGGTAGAAAAGTATTGTAAAGAAAATTTTAAAAGAAAACTCTACACTTTCTAACCATAAAGAAACTCTGAAATTTGAGAAAAAAGTGGTTGTACAAAGATACATAAAATTCTTCAAGACATCAAAAAATCTATCCAAGAAAGGGATGTTGCTATCTTGGGGGTTCATGAGGGAGTAGTTGATCTAAAGATTCAAGTAAAAGTTATGAAAAAGAAGTTAGAAGATCATTATAAGGAATAGTAGGGAGTGTTAATAGGTAAGAGCAATGATGATGAGGAAAAATGTGTTGATGATCAACTTCTAGATGCAATTACAATAATTACAATAATTGCAAGTTGGAAAACACTAGGTGTTATGAACTTTGCAACCCACATATTGTTGTAAAACCCTCTACATGTAGCAAACCAATTGGTTAGTCACCCCTCATGTTAGTTTGGTTATTTTTATGTTTCCCCCACCAACAAATCCTCGCCAAACTCTCCACCCTTGAGATTTGAATAAGCATAATGAAATAACTCACAACCTACTATGTTTTGCAACCTGTAATTTTTTTTTGCATATATTTTTCATGAGGTTGAATTTAAGATATCTAAGACAATGAATTAAGGTGTCCTAAGAGGATGGAATAAGGGGATATACACAATCCTTGACTTAAATTATGTGTCATGTGAGAAAATTAGTTTTATAAATAGGAGATGATGTAAAAGGGTACATAATTTCAGATAAGGAGTACATAATATTTGGATTTTAAAATATAAGGGTCTTTGTGTGGATTAAATTAGTCCCCATGTATGTTGTATCAATTTGGTTATTTTTATGTATCCCTAAAATATAACTCCCAAATACTCTCCATTGTATAACTTTGAACATGTAAAATGAAATAATGGAAATCAACATTGTGTTTTCCAACATGCAATTATTTTGTGTAGGTACTAGAATATATGAAATGAAAAAGGAATCTACTCTAAAAACACTTGAAAATATGTAGGCCAAAGTGAATGAGATAGATAATGTATTGGTTGCAAGTTTTATAAACCATCTACTCAAACTCACTATGTTTTCTAACCTACAATTATACTGTGCATTTACTTTCTTCATCTGATTGGAACAAAAAATGCTCACATTATTTTTAGTGTTGGAAAACAAACTGTCCCCTATTAGTTATTTCTTTATGAATAGTTTTTGTTTCGTACACACCAAGAATGTAATCAATTCCTCCTTCAAATTTTAAAACAAAAATGACATTTCACTTTCTTCATCTGATTGGAACAAGAAAATGCTCACATTATTTGCAGATTTGGAAAACACAATATCCCCTGTTAGTTATTCCCTTATGAAAATTTTAAGTTTTTGTATGCACCAACAAAATAATGCTCACATTATTTGTAGAGTTGGGAAACACAAAATAATTGGAGGTTGGAAAACACAATGGGTTGTGAGTGATTGCATTCTTCTTGTTCAAAGCTCAATGATGGGGATACATAAAAATAATTAAATTGACTTGAGGGGTGACTAACCAATTGGTTTGTTATGTTTAGAGGGTTGAATAACAATATATGGATTGCAGGTTTTATAACACCTAGTGTTTTCTAACATGCAATTGTTGTAATGAAAACATTTTCTTATTTAGATCTAGTACGAATGTATTGAAAAACTTACTTTCAAACTTTACCACAACTATTACTTAGAGTAAAAATTTTGTTTCAATTTTCTCATATGATGAAAAAAAAAAGTAGAAAATAATCACAAGTGAAAAAATACAATGGGCTATGAGTGACTGCATTTTTCTTGTTCTAAGCTCAAGGGTGGAGAGATTGGGGAGGAGTTGCAAGTAGGGGACACATAAAAATAATCAAATAACATAAGGTACTAGTATGTAATAAATGTTTGTTAAAATTTAAGATAGGCACATATCATGAGGAAACTTATTGCATCATGTTAAAGGATATATGTGGGTTGCAAGTTTAATAACACATAGTGTTTTCCAACCTGTAATTTTACAAAATAATAAGAATGTGTGATTTTTTTTTTGTTATTTACATAGTAGGAATGCAACAAAATTCACCTTCAAAATTTATAATAAATCTTAGAGGAAAAATTGTGTTTCAATTTCTTAATATGTTCAAAAAATAAATAACTTTTCTTAAGGAAATAATTAATAGGGGATAGTGTGTTTTTCAACACCAAAAATAATGTGAGCATTTTTATGTTTCAATCAAATGAAGAAAGTGAAATACTAGTTTTATTGTACCAAAAAGTTGTTCTAAAATTTGAAGGTGGAATTCATTACATTTTGGTGCGTATGAAACAAAAACTTTTCATAATGAAATAATTGACAGGGGACGGTGTTTTCCAACACTACAAATAATATCAACATTTTTGTTCCAATCATATGAAGTAAGTGAAATGTCATTTTTACTCTACCAAAGAGTTGTTCTAAAATTTTAAGGTGGACTTCATTACATTTTTAGTGCGTATAAAACAAAAAAAATCATAAGGAAATAACTAACAGGGGACATTGTGTTTTCCAACACTACAAATAATGTGAGCATTTTTGTGTTACAATCAAATGAAGAGAGTGAAATGTCATTTTTACTATACCAAAGATTTATTCTAAAATTTGAAGGTGGACTTCATTATATTGTTGGTGTGTACAAAACAAAAACCTTTCATAAGGAAATAACTAACAGGGGACAGTTTGTTTTCCAGCACTGCAAATAATGTGTGTTTTACTTTCTTCTTGTTTTAAGCTCAAGGGTGGAGAGCTTGGGGAGGATTTTCAGGTGGTGGATACATAAATCTAATCCAATTGACCTAAGGGGTGACTAACCGATTGGTTTTTTACATGTAGAGAGTTTTACAACACTATGTGGGTTGCAGGTTTCATAACACCCAATGAATTCCAACTTGTAATTATTATAATGAAAACCTTTTCTTATTTAGAAAGTACGAGAGTAATGAGGAACTTTTAGAATTTACCAAATGGTTACTTAGAGTAAAATTTTTGTTTCAATTTCCTCATATGATGGAAAAAGAAATACACAAAATAATTGTAGGTTAGAAAACATAGTGGGTTGTGAGTGATTGCATTCTTCTTGTTCTAAGCCCAAGGGTGGAGAGCTTGGGGAGGAGTTATGGGTGGAGGATAAATAAAACTAACCAAATTGACTTGATGGGTGACTAACCAATTGGGTTCTTACATGTAAATTGTTTTACAATAGTATGTGGGTTGTAGGTTCCATAACACCTAGTGTTTTCCAACCTATAATTGTTGTAATGAAAACCTTTTCTTTTTTAGAGAGTGAATGTAATGAAAGGAAGTTTCAAAATTTACCACAACTATTACTTAGAGTATTAACCTTGTTTTCTTTTGATGATAAAATCTTCTTATCTTTTACTTTCTTTTCTAAGTGGTTTCATAAGAAAATAATTGATACCTAGTACAATGTGTTTTCCAACACTGCAAATAATAGAAAGAGCATAAGAAAGGTACAAGGATATTTGGTGAAATGGTTTATTATAAGGTAGAAGGAATATTGTTTATTGACATCATTTTTCTTGTATTTGTGTTGAACTTCACTAGGATGATGTTGTCTATCGCTACATAATTTAATTTTGAAGCAGACAAGATAAATTTTGATACAACACTATCAGACAAAGATTTAGATGAGAAAATCTATATTTTTCAACCTAAATAATTTTAGATAAGGGGTATAAATATAGGGTTTGAAAACTAAAAGGTTCTTTATATGGAATAAAGTACTCGCCATGTATGTTGTATCAAAAATTTGATCCATATGCATTATAATTGGACTTTCCAAGGAATTTAGTTGAGTTAATCATAGTTTTACATGTTGATGATATGTTAATCATTAGGACTAATGAAGTGTTGATTATAGAACTCAAGGTTTAGTTGGATTATAGGTTTGAGATGAAATATCTAGGAACTATAAGATACATCCTTGGTATATAAATAGATAGAAATATGGATAATAATAAGCTATATGGTTAAACTAGAGGAAGTATCTTGAGACTATTCTATAGTGGTTCTACCCTATATCTATATCTCATTCTACCTACATCTCCTTCCTTCCCAACTTGTCCCCTTTTTCTATGTCTCTCTCCCCTTCCTTCCCTACTTTCCATATCTCTCCTCTCTCTCTACCTACCTCACCATCTATTCCTTCAACTTTACCTCTCTCTACCTACCTCTCCATGGATCTCTCATTTCCTCTCTCCCCCTTTATCCCTCCCATGCTACCCTCCCATGCTACCTCACTAGACCTCTCCCTCCCCCCATTCCTCTATACTTCCCTCTATCACTCCTCTATACCTAAATGTCCCACCTTACTTCTCCCTCTCTCTACCTCTCTCTCCCCACCTCAAGTTACCTTTCTCTCTCCCTCACACACACAACCTCTCTCCACCTACCCCTCCCATTATCTCTCCCTCCCTCCCTCCCTTCTTCCCTCTCTCACTCTCTATGCATAACTCACCCACAATCTCTATATGTTCCTCTATCCCTCCCACCCTTACCACTCCATATCTCCCCCTTTCCCCTCTCCCTCACACACAAAACCTCTCCCACCTACCTCCTTAGTTCAAAAAATGAAATAAAAGAATAGATGAATATTATATAGATGGAGGATGATATGGTATATGTAGTGAAACATCCTTAATATGATCTTACTTTAGATGTGGACTAGGACATAGAGTATTTGAATGTTTCCAAAGAAAATGGAGTATTGGTAGAAGACGTAAAGGTTGCACAAGAGTTACAATGCTTATGAAGAGTCAAGTAGATGACAAATCCCAATAAATAAATTAGAGAGAGGTGAGTCATTGATAACAAATAGTAGGGGGTGTTAATAGGTAAGAGTAATGGGGATGAGGAAAAATGTGTTGATGATCAACTTCTAGATGCAATTACAATAATTGTAGGTTGGAAAACACTGGGTGTTATGAACCCTGCAACCCATATACTATTGTAAAACCCTCTACATGTAACAACCCAATTGGTTAGTCACCACTTCATGTCAATTTGGTTAGTTTTATGTTCCCCCCACCTACAACTCCTCCCCAAACTCTCCACCCTTAATCTTTGAACAAGTACAATGAAATAACTCACAACCCACTATGTTTTCCAACCTGCAATTGTTTTGTGCATATATTTTTCATGAGGATGAATTTAGGATAGCTAAGACATTGAATTAAGGGGTTCTAACAAGATGGATTAAGGGGATATACAAGATCCTTGAATTAAATTATGTTTCATACGATAAAATTAGTTTTACAAATAGGAGATGGTTTAAAATGGTACATAATTTTAGATAAGAGGTATAGTATATTTGGATTTTAAACTAGATAAGGGTCTTTGCATGAATTAAAGTAGTCACCATGTATGTTGTATCAATTTGGTTATTTTTTATGTATCCCTAAAATATAACTCCCCCCATACTCTCCACTATTTAACTTTGAACATGTAAAATGAAATAATGGAAACTGACATTATGTTTTCCAACATGCAATTATTTTGTGCAAGTACTAGAATATATGAAATGAAAAAGGAATATACTCTAAAAATAGTTCAAAAGATGTAGACCAAAGTGAATGAGATAGATAATGTATTGGTTTCAAGTTTCATAGACCATATACTCAAACCCTTTGTGTTTTCCAACCTGCAATTATACCATGCATTTACAGAAAAGAAAAGAAATTGAGGACCATGTTAAATACATAAAGGAATTAGTCTATAGGATTTCATTTGTAGATAAGAAAAAAAATGGAGGGGGTCAAATACATTCTTGTAAATCTATTTCATATATGCTATGTTAAGCAACCATACATTTAGGATGATAACATCCCCTACTTACAACATTGCTTCATTGTAGTTATTCATAGTTCTACATTGCATAGTTCTTCCTAAACATTAGTCTATCAACTTCACATTTGTGGTTGTAATAATAATTCATATACTCATAATTCATGGAAAATATTTATGACTAATAATTCATAGACTCATAATCATAATGTTTAAGGGGGTTATATTCATCTTGCAACCCACATAAAACTAACCAAATTTACTTGAGGGGTGACTAACCAATTGGGTTGTTAGGTTAGAGGGTTTTAGAATAGAATATGGGTTGCAGGTTTCAATAAAACACCCACTATTTTCCAACCTCTAATTATGCATAGATAGTATAATCACTCACAACCCACTATGTTTTCCAACCTACAATTATTTTATGCATTTATTTTTCCATCATATGAGGAAATTGAAACAAAATTTTTACTCTAAGTAATAGTTGTGATAAACTTTGAAAGTGTCTTTCATTACATTTGTACTCTCTAAATAAGAAAAGATTTTCATTACAACAATTGTAGGTTGGAAAACATTGGGTGATATGAAACTTGCAACCCACATACTATTGTAAAACCCTTTACACATAACAATCCGATTGGTTAATCATCCTTCAAGTCAATTTGATTAGTTTTGTGTATCCCCCACCTAGAAATCCTCCCCAAGCTCTCCACCCTTCAGATTAAAACAAGTAGAATGCAATCACTCACAACCCACTATGTTTTCTAACCTATGATTATTTTGTGCATTTCTTTTTCCATCATATGAGGAAATTGAAACACATTTTTTACTCTAAGTAACAGTTGTGGTAAATTTTGAAAGTACCTTTCATTACATTTGTACTCTCTAAATAAGAAAAAGGTTTTCATTAAAACAATTGCAAGTTGGAAAACCCTAGGTGTTATGAAACATGCAACCCACATATTGTTGTAAAACCCTCTACACACAACAACACAATTGATTAGTTTTATATATCACCCACCTAGAAATCCTCCTCAAGCTCTCCACCCTTGAACTTAGAAAAAGAAGAATGCAATCACTCACAACCCACTGTGTTTTCCAACTTGCAGTTATTTTTTGCATTTCTTTTTCCATCATATGAGGAAACTGAAACACAATTTTTACTCTAAGTAATAGTTGTGGTAAATTTTGAAAGTTCCTTTCATCACATTAGAAGGGATAGTGAGAGATGAGAGATAGATATAATCATTTCCAATTATATTTGTTCCATGGAATTCTTAAGTTCAAGAATCTTTGACTTCATTTGTTCAAATCCACTTATAGCATCATCTCTCACTTTCTTGGCTTGTAAAATTTTTATGATCTAATTCACTTTGGTAGATGCTTCTTTTTAAGTGTTTTTAGAGAAGATTCCTTTTTCATTTCATACATTATAGTACTTGCTACCTCCAATTTTAAGAATCTTTCCATTTCATTCTCTACATACAAATTCTTGTTGGACATTATGTTATAATTCAAAATAATTTATTGCACAAGTTTAAGAGATTATTCCTTCTCTTGAGAAGTTGAGCATGGAGCATGTGCATTATTTGCAATGGGAAAATGGAAATGTAGAATTGGAGGTAAGCATGCACACTATGTGCAATGGGAAATAATGTGGTTATTGTTAGACCCATCATTCTCTTTATCATCTTGGCTGCTCTACTTAAAAAATATGCTAACCTCTATATGGTAATAATTTCCTCTATCCCTATCCTCATAATGGTTGTATAATAAATGTACAAAGAGTGAGAAGCATCTAGAGGGGTACTCCTAGATTGTCATTTGAGTTACAAAAAATATACCTCATTGTCATTTGAGTTACAAAATTATGATAAATTTGGTAAGAGAGAGATGGGGGAAAGAGGGACAATCATATCACGCATGTCACTCAAATTTGGTAAGGGAGATAGGGAAGGAGGGAGTGAACAATAAAGGGAGGGGTAGATGGAAAGAGAGATGGGGTAAAGAGGGAAAAAGGGAGGGAGAGGAAGGTTAGGAGGGATAGTGAGAGATGAGAGATAGATAGAAAAAATTTCAATTGTATTTATTCCATAAAATTCTTAAGTTCAAGAATCTTTGACTTCATTTGTTAAAATCCACTTATAGCATCATCTCTCATTTTATTTTCTTACAAAAATTAATATGTAATACAAAACCTCTTGACTTTATCCACTTTTTTATTTCCATTTTCCCATTGCACATACTACACACACACATTTCTCAACTTATCAAGATAAGGAAGAATCTCTTTAGACAATACATTATCTATCTAATTCACTTTGGTCTGCTTCTTTTTAAGTGTTTTTAGAATAGATTCCTTTTTCATTTCATACATTATAGTACCTGCTACCTCCAGTTTTGAATTTCCATTATAGAGATAGGGTAGGTGAGGGTACGGGATCTGCGGCGAAAATCATCAAATCAGATCCGCTTCGCTGCGGCTCAGATCAATCCAAAATCATCAAATCAGAAGATCAAACTTGCAGATCAAATCTGAGAATCAAAAACGCGGCATCATCAATCCAGATCCGTCCGTCAAGACAGACGTTTCATCAAAGGAGATGTGATGGTGGATTGTGGGAAATAGGCACCAAAATGGATTTATGGATTTAATAATTCATAGCTTCTATAAGGCATTTGAATATTTCAAACTCTCATCCACATGCCTTATAAACACATTTCAGGAAAATTTTGAATGATTAATTACAATGATTGCATCAATTACATGGTAAAAGTGAGCCTTCTTCAATTATTCAATTAATCAATTATAGTGTAAATATGGATAACATTAATCATTTATAGTTTCATGAAATGGATTAATGCAATAATGATAGATGTTAGGTTTAGGGTTTAGGATTTAAGGTTTAACCTAATGTATTAATGCAATAATGATGATGGATTAACCCAAAGAGAGACATAAAGATGGTGTTGAAAGACCTTATAATGAAGAAATTGAACAAAGAGGAAGTAGTACTTCATAGTGAAATAAAAGAATAGATGAATATTAGATAGATGGAGGATGATATGGTAGATGTAGTGAAATAACCTTCATATGATCATATTTTAGATGTGGAATAGAAGGACATAGAGTATTTGAATGTTTCCAAAGAAAATGGAGTATTGATAGAACACATAAAGTTTGTGTTGGAAATAGGATGGCATTTAATTGTAAATCCTAAACATTAATTATTTCATGTATCTCCTAAGTTCTTGGAATGTGTTCAACAACACTAAGATTAGGATGAGATTAATATTTTGATGAAATAAATCATGAAATTGACATTTGTAGTTATTCTAAATAATAGGAACATGTGGAGATTTTACACGCTTATATGGTAAGGTGACCTCACACTTGAGTTAGGTGTATTTGGAGTAAGGGTAACACTTTTGGATACGTATGGCAATGATCTAAGGATTTGGGTTTGATGTTTGCATGAATGAAGTTCTAGTTTGGATTTAGTTCAAAATCAATTTGGATTCGGTTTAGTTTGGTTCAATTCAGTTCGATCTAGTTAGAGTTCAATTCCAATTATAGTTCGATTTATCTTCAGTTGCGGCTACATGTTAGTTATTTACGAGATTTACATCATTAAAATTTACATAAAAATTGGGCCTCACTAGAATGACATTATTAGATTTATAAGTTATAAAAAAATCAGTAACTAAAATGGAAGCATCAACTATCTGGAGCATCTGTCAAAAAATAAAATAAAATTATTTATTTTCTAAAATAGCTTTTTTAAAAACCTTATGAATAATTAACTCCTTAATTTAACTCTATATCCTATTCTATCTCATTCATCTTTCCAAATATAAATTATTCTTTTTGTTTTTTAGATTTATATTCTTAAGTTCTATTAAGTTCTATTATAGAAATTTTTATATTTTCAAAAAAAAAAATTTATTCTTTAAGAAAAAAATATAAAAAATATTTTAAAAAAATTAAAAAATCATAAAATCACATTTTACATGAAGTCTTTTGCCGAAACAAAAAATCTATAATGAAATTTGATTTAATATAGAATTATAAAATAAATATTTTGTAAAAATGAGCCTTGCTTCCACTCATTACTGGATTGAGGGGAACCTCTAATTAGAGGGTAGATTTACTCTACAAGCTAGACAAATAAGATTTGAATAGGTAAAAGGCAAATATCTCAGTGGAAAAAAAAATAAATAAATAAAAAAACAAAATTGGAGTTGTTGGAAGGGAGAAAGAAAAAAGTTAGGAAAAATCTAGAAACTACGAAAAAAAAGAAATATGAGGAGTTGGAAAAATTAAAAATTAAAAGCCAAAAAAAATTGCATACCTTTTAAATATAAATATACTATTATAAAACCTATAAACGAGTTTATTTAAATAAACATACATAACATAATAAATCTAAATCTATAAAATCATATATATATATATATAATAAAATACTAAGTAAAAAATAAAATCAAATAAAATATTTAAGGATTACTTTTATTTACTTGGAAATAAAAATAAAATAATTTAAAAGAAAAAAAGTGATCAAGAAAGAGAGGTGAACTTGACTTTTTTAATAAATTATAATAGAAATATAAGTACCAAACTTGAATTTAAGAGTTTTTAAAATAAAAAATAAATAATAGAGAAAGTGAACTTGAGAGTTTTTTAATAAATTATAATAGAAATATATGTTACCACTTTTAAAAAATCATGGACTTCAGTTTTTTAAGGAATTATAATAGAAACGTGTGTTCCCACTTAACTCATGTAGTTAAGCAATTTATATTTTTTTTATTTAAATAATTTGTATTATATGAAATAATTTTTATTTTTTTAGAGTTCCTTAGGAGGCCCATTTTTATGTAAATTTCCCTTAATGATAGTTAGCTTCAGTTAACTTGGTATGCATGGCTAATAACTCGAGTTGTATGATAGATAGCAGGGACTACCTCCAATTAACATGGGATGACCATTCTTGCATGAATGGTGTTGAGTAAATGTTTCAATTAACAAGAAATCACTTGGAGCCAACTTGGGCACCCAAGATGCTTTCTTGGATTTATCTCTTTTGTATGTTGAGATATTTTTGAAGGCTCAGTTAAGTAGGATTACTTATGGGCGCCAACTTCGAGGAAGAGCTTTGGAATTATCACCAAAGTGAAGGATGAGTTGTAGCTTTAGTTTGGGATGCCCAAATGGATGAATCACATGTTATAGCATTGTTCTTCATGGGATAACCCTATTTTTATGAGATAGGCGTACCTTTTAGGGATAGGGCTTGAGCATTATAATTGTAACTCATGTTGAGTTTACAAAGCTGAGAAAAGCCTATATATCTCAAGCAAGTTGAATAGAGTTATGAGAGTTTTTATTGTAGGTTGTGAAGAAGATTGGTGAAGGCAGAAGAAGCATTCTCAAAGAAGAATTGGAGCTATTGTATTTTAGAGATTGAATAATAGAATAATTTTTGGTGGAGTTTTTTCCCGAAAGGGTTTCTCCACAGTACATCTTGTGTAATCTTTCTAATATCCTGCCTAGTTATTCTATCAACCTTTGTCTACATTCTACAATAGTAAAATGGATTAATCAAGATAATCACCCACAAAGAATATATGTAACAGAGAAAAAACTTATTTAGATTAGTAGTTTTAAAGTTTTACAAAGTATTAAGCTAAGAAAACACCTCATTTTTTAACAGTTTGCACAAGAGTTACAATGCTTATGGAGAGTCA
>VDFB02124399.1:0-30775 GCA_007258455.2 Sequoia sempervirens | reverse complement strand
TTATCCTTTCAGAACTATTTAGAAAACCTGAGGTAGTTTAGAGTAGCTTGTTCCTTATGGCTCTCTCATGACCTAGAGTCTCGAGGGTGGCAGGTCCCCCTTCTCTACAATACATTAGACCTAGGGTTCCCTTTTTTCTTTGTTTCAAATGGACTCCTTAAGATCCTTAGATAAGTCAACCTAGACACAAACCCTTTTTGAGGGAAATCTAAAAATAAATGCTCATGTTCAACATGAATCACTTGTCATAAAGAGGCTACTATACAATAGATAAAAAGGGCTAGAATAGTAAGAGAATCCCAAGAAGCTCAACCCAGACCAATATGTAGAGAGAGTATTCCTCTGCAATGACAAAGTATTGAGTACATGGGGCAAAAACAAGAAACGACTAAATGTACTAGAGGACATGTTCAAAATTTTCCAAGTAACAAACTTTATTCAAGCCCTTAGTAATATTTTGTATGGCCTCTTTGTAGACCACATGAAGGACCTAGGTAAAGTTAAACCCAATTTATAAGCATGCTTTTAGAGGGAATTTTATCCACAAAGTTCATGTAAAAGGTATAATATTTGAGTCATTCACAAGCATTTTCAAAACCATGAACAAGCAAGATAATATTGGGAACAAGAGAGTTACCTCATGGAGCTCTTTGGAATGAACTTGTGAGGGAATTTTAGAGTTGTTTTCTTAAGCATTCAATCCAACAACCCTAGCATCAAATCCAAGGCCACTTTGATAGAAACCCATTTTAAAAGGAAAAAGAACTTCCCAAAGGTAAGGGGAATTAAATAACCCTACACTAATGTGAGGATCTCGTGCTCCTAATAGAAATATGGCACAATGGTGACAAGGAAAATGGAGTAACATGAAAAAATACATGCAAACAAAAACTAAACCTCAAAAACAATGATAACTTTAAAAAACTCTGATTAAAAAAAGATATAACATCTTGGCGAATATTTCATTTTTTTGGAAAAAAATATTACTTTCTATTAGTAAATCTTTCCTTGTTAAAAAAAATAATTATTTTTATTGGCGATTTTTTTACATCACTAAAATTTTGTAGAAAATATTGGTGAATCTTGAAAAAAATTAGAAAATGCATTAATTATGATAATGAATCCTTCAATCTAAAAGCATAATTCTTATAGAAAGGTAGGGGCCCAAGGCTGGAAATTGTTAATGTTTTTAAGGGGTAGAGTATAATATTACTTGTCACCATTGATTTAAAATATAATATAATGGCCCTCATTATATTCTGTGAGGTAAAATGTACCCGAGATTTGTAAAGCTCATGGGGCCCAAAATTGCTTTTGGATCATTAATCTAACGAACCTCATTGTATTTTGTGAGGTAAAATGTACCCACTATCTATAATGATCACGAGGCTCAAAATTGCTTTTGGATTGTTGATCTTAGAAGATTAACTATCCAAAAGCAATTTCAAGCCCTATGTGCATTATAAACCATTGGTACATTTTACCTTGTGAAATACAACGAGGACCAATAGATTATAGTGTGAATCAATGGTGGAAACTAAAGCTTGGAAATATGTCCCTAAAGTAACTAATAACTATGATATACTATTGGTGAATTAATATAAATTTCTACTATAACTTATAAAATCTAGTGGAATTTGATCTAATCATGTATCGAATATTGTGGCAAATTTTTGAGTTAAAATTTTTAATGAAATAAATTATTTGGTGATTTAAAAGCTCAAGTATAATAAAAATTTGTAAAAATGTGGTGATTCAAGTCACATTACAGCTCAAACTATTAGCCAATTTTGAATTCCCAAATTTCAACTATTAGCCAATTGACGAATATTAGCCACTAAAAATCACTGCTCAAAAACCTAATAAAATTTCCACTCATTCTCTCAACTATTTTTATATTAATGAAACTTCATAAACTATATGATTGAAGTATACCTCTCATTCATATTTATAAGAAAACATACTGTTTCAACCAATAAAAAATTACTATGTTTTTTTTAATATCAACCAAGTTCAAAAGAGAATACCATACACAAATCTTAATCCAATCAAGTGACTAAATAAAGTTCCTTGTTCCTTAGCATTTGGGGACATCCCAAATAGGGCTACGTGCAATGGCCCACTACAAAATATATGTATCGAGCCACATGAAAGCTATTTCTCGATCAATGAACTATGAAGTACCCGTGGTCCCAAGGAACTATAATTCCCCCTACTCGGATGGGAAGGAATAGTGCAAGGTTTTCCTTCCACCCATTTTTTCTATTGCTTCCCACCCACTGCTTTATCTTCCTATATAACATTCAATGAAAAAAAATTCCAACATGTAGTGTTACTTAACATCACAAAATCATTATAAAACAATTTGAAAGAGCCCTTTACCTTTCAAATCTTACTATGATAATTAAGCACAAATACTATAACAAAACACAACATTTAACTACCAATAAAAAAAACATTGTGACACACCTATACACAAAGAACTATAGTGCATATCCAACCAAGGTATTTTCTTAAATCATCCTATAAAACAATTTAACTAGACTACCTTACTAGTAGAGCCTCATAATGGTTTTTTTAATGAAAAATATTATGGTTACTTTAAATTTATACTTAGGTGTATGGTATTTTTCTATCAATATTTTGAATCGCATTTAATGATTTTTCATTAAAATGAAGAAAAAATTAAAATAGATTATAAATAAACTTGGTGAGAGTTTCAAAAAAGCATCTTGTATTAGTTAAAGCATGGTATTGTTGTTTCCACCAAGATTCAAATTTTAAATAGACCCAACAAATGATAAATAAATTTGAAAACCCATATAAAAAGAAATAACAAGATAATGAAAACTTTATTCTAATATTAGTAATAATAAAGTATAAACAAAATAATATTTATGATAATAATATAAAATAACATTCAAAATATTGATAAAATATTAATATTAATCACACAAGAATATTGTATATATGAACATAATATTGAAATTATTAATATTGATATGAAATTAAAACAAAATAAATAATATTCAATAATAAAATAATACAAAATAGTAATAACAATTGTCACTTAGAGGAGTATTTGCATGGTTGTCAATAAATTATCTGTGGAATATCAATTTAGGGGCAAGTTAGATAATAGTTCAAAATAATAGATTCTTACAAGTCATGTATTGTAACCACAAGTGGCAAGTGCCTATTTTTATAGGATTGTAATACAAGTATTTGTTGTATAGTTGATGGATGAGTCATGACAATAGTTTAAAGGCTATATAATAGTTTGAAATCAACAAATTATTGCAACTTGAATGTATAATGATTTTACTAGGTTTATGAATACTATAGTTGTTAGGGTTGACTTTGACCTTGAGTTTGATTCATACTAATGCAACTATGACTAATATAGTTGAAATTGAGTTTGTTTATCAAATAAATATTTGTTAAATATTTATGAGCAAGTCATTTTTTCAAGAACCTTTATAATTTGATTGGTTGATTTTGAGTTTGATGAAAAATAAAATAAAATATTATTAAGTAAATAAAATTGTTTAAAGTAGATTTATAAAGAAAAAAAACTCTTCAATGAATAAAATAACTTAAGATTGATATTTTAGACATATATATTTAAAATATTTATATTAAAAATAACTCTTAAGGAAATAAAAATAACTTTTCAAAATAAAATATTTATTAAATAATTTTAAAATAAAATAATTATTAAAATAACTTTTCAAAATAAAATATTTATTAAATAATTTTAAAATAAAATAATTATTAATATAGATATATAAATATATCTTTGCTTTAGTAATAACTAATCAAACAAGTAAAAACAAAAGTAATTGCAATAGTATTGTCTACTGACAAGTATTAGTAACAACTTAAATTCTTAATTAAATTTTAATGTTAAAATAGCAATGAAAAAAATTATAGAACCAAAATAGAAAGAATCAAAAATATTATAAAAAAGTCTACAAAATCAAAAATAAAAAATAAAAGGGGTTGACCCCAGAGTGCAACGGTTAAGTTGCAAGGGTAGTAGTTGGGATGCTCAAGGTTCGAATCTCACGGGTGGTTTGTGGGAATACTCGCTGGTGCAAGTGGCATGCATTGTTGTGGGGTCAACGAAGGAATTGAGGCAGAGAGAGATCGTGCATGGTCAACAAAGGAGTTGAGGTAGAGAGAGATCATGGGGAGGGTGCAAATGGTTGTAGGAGAGTTGATGGCAAGGCAACAGACGGAGGGTTGGAGGGTCAGGCTAGCGGTAGATTGGGTGGCAAAATCAGCAGGTGCTCAAAATATGGTGGGAGGAGTAATGATGGAGGGGATATGAAGGCCAAAGGTGCCAAGGTGGAAGGAGGGAGGAGAGGAGGAGAAATGGAGATATTGGTTGCAGATGGTTGTAGGAGAGTCGATGGCAAGGCAACAAACAGAGGGTTAGAGGGTCAGGTTGGCGGTAGATTGGGTGGTAGAATCAACAAGTACTCAAGGCACCCGAAATATGGCTGGAGGAGTAATGATGGAGGGGGTATGAAGGCTGAAGGTGCCAAGGTGGAAGGAGGGAGGAGAGGAGAAGAAATGGAGATATCGGGGATGAGGTCCCCCGTATATGGCCTCATTTTCATAGCTCCAGTCAAAATAAAAAAAATAGAATAGAAAATAAGGTTAAAATGCACCACGAAAACAATTTTGGAGGAATATTGGAAACCAAAAGAGGGGTACTATAAAAGCTTAAAAAGAAGACTAAGGAGGAGATAGTGCAAAGCCATTAGCTAGAAGGGATAGCCAACAAGTGGAGTTGTAAAGGAACAAGATGAAAAAAGGTAATGGAAAATGGGATGAGAAGGAAGAAAGGGATGAGAAAGAGGTGAAGGAGAGAGATTGGCCATCACATAAGAAGAGGTAGGGGAAGTCAAGTTATGTAGAAGCAATTATTCCTGAGATTAATTCTAGATACTATAAGGAATGTAAAATTTAAATGCAACTTCTTGAATAGTACAATTTGATTTATATTTGTAATATTTTTATTAGTACTATATTTTCATAGTATTTGTATCTATATTATAACATTGATGAGCATTTTCTTAGTGGGAAACATTTAGGTAAATATATCTACAATTATATTTAAATGGACAAAATTGAAATGGCTACCATTGAATTAATTTGTAGTTTAGAAGTGATTTTGACCATTGGATACTGATTTTTTCCCTTTAAATGTTGTGGTATATTTTGTCTATTTAGCAATTACTATTGGTTTTTTTTTTTGACATCAAAATACAAACCTTTCTTTTTTATTTACACTTACTTTTTTACTGATCTTAATAAACTTTACTTTTCCATTTACTTTTACTATTTATCTAGTTTTTTTTTTAATATTAGGTCAAGTATGTGTATTTTTTGAGGGAGATTTTTTATTTTATTTTGTAAGTTATCCTTAATACACAAGGCACCCCTATGATATTTTCACTCCCATCCCTTATAGTGTCCACATGAAAAAGATAGCATTTAGGTCAACACAATCTCAACACCCTTGATCTAAAGATATCAAATAAGAGAATAAAATATAAATATGTTATGATCATGATTTAATAATAACAAAAAGAGAACGCTATTTAACTTATATCATAACTCTAGTGATAAGTAATATGGAACAATTCTTACTAGTAATGGGATTCCTATTTATGAAAAACTTAACCCTTTTTAAGGCACAAATCTCTTTGTTTGCTTTAGTTTAATTAAAAACCCTTACTCTCAAAAATAACATATGAAATTTATTAGAGTTTTTCAATCATCCATTCACAAATTTGATGTTGCACAAGTAACTAAAATTGTGAGAATCTAATCATTTAAAAAGGTTCCCTCTCCTATGCATGCATTCATCAATTGGTTCATCATGTAATAAAGGAAAGGCGGCCGAAGAATCAAACAACCCAAATCCAAATCACCATTATTTGATTGCTTCACATATTAATAGCACAGTCAAACCACAAATTTAGAGAATTTGAGTCATTTTTTCCCATATTACTACACTTCACTTACTTTGAAAATCCTATAGAGGCCTTCACAGCTCCTCTCCTCTTACAAATTTTCCAATTTCTTCTCAGACCTAGCAACATGCCTATAAAACCTTTTAAGTACAATTTCTAATTAAATATTGCAATCATCACCTTGAAGGATATACCTATTAAATCTGTCTACCAAATAATGACACCATTCCCCAAGTACCCATCATAAAAAAAATCATAAAAAATCATTCCATAACCATATCATGAGACGATGCACTCAAACAAATATTTATGCTTTGTGGTTAGCCATAATGGCAATCATGTAACTTCTTCATAATCCATCATCACAATTTACTAAAACCAATAACTTGCGTTTAGTTTTTGAAATCAAATTCAAAGCTTAAAACCTCGGAGTTTTAACACCTTTACAAAAGAAACATTGAACGTGAAATTCAGATTATCATTCACAACCTTTACATAATGTTGTGCCTTCTGCTACATTAGCACAAATATGGACTTTTAGTAGGGTTTCATTTCTTTAAGGTGACAATGGTACTAGAATACAAAAACACAAATAAAATGCTCCCTCGGGATCAATCATGTACCTCCAAGATCAGAACATGTTATCTTCACCCTTAAGACCAGTCGAGTATGAAATATTATCACCTTTTCTTTGTACATTGGATAACATTTATATTTTTCACATCACCGTCATTTTATACATTACATTATATCTACAATTCACAAAGAGCAAGCCTATCAGGTTTTGAACTTGGGCTGTTGTGACAGTAATGCTCCACCTTATGACTAAACCACAGCCCAGCTTACCTTACTTCCATGTGAGCCACACTTCTGTGGCCTTAACGACTTTTTCTTTCTTTTCTGACCTGGTTGCATAATTTGAGTCGTCCTTGTCATGGACGGATGCAGTGATAATTGATAACATATTTACAATTGGATTGATTATCATAAGTAGCTTAATATTCAAATATAATATTAGAATTTCGAAAGTTATTTTGCTTCA
The DNA here is from genome assembly GCA_007258455.2 of Sequoia sempervirens. Classification (NCBI taxonomy): domain Eukaryota; kingdom Viridiplantae; phylum Streptophyta; class Pinopsida; order Cupressales; family Cupressaceae; genus Sequoia; species Sequoia sempervirens. The sequence goes on along the minus strand of VDFB02124399.1, from coordinate 23,746 downwards.
ATTCGTTTCTCTTTCTAATAAACATTAGGTATTCATTCACCATGCTTTACGTAAGATTTCAAGTTGAGGTTAACAGGTCAAAGATCCACTTAAATCTTTGGTGAAAAGACATCTCAACATGATACTTTTAAATAAAAGGTCATAAATAAGTTTGTTGCATATGCAACATGCAGTAACATACACATGAGCCAATCTATAGGGCTCCATCCCTCAACTGAACATCTCAGATGAAATATGGCATGCACATAGGCATACAGGTTAATGAACAACTGAATTGCGTTCCCACCAGCATAATCCTAGTTAACTTTATACACAATATAAGATTATGCAATGCTAAGCCTGTAACCCATGGCCTAGTTATAGGGCGGAATGGCCGCCATGATGACAGGCCAGGTTCATTCCCTGTTTGGCATGCTCCCCATGTTATAGCAGCCTTACCAACCAAAAAAATAACATTATGCAAAGCTGAAGATAACTTTCTTCTCAAAGTTTCATAATAACTTAGTTGCTTCCAAAAACATATGTTAGCAGTCAGAAGAATATTTTGCACCAAACATCCGGTCCCAGGTACAATTCCGATGCAAGATATTCAGGAATCTCAAAAAAGCATTGCGTTTTATTATTAACTCTCTGATGTCAATAGTTTTCTAGTGTATTCCTGCGCTCTTTGCAAAGCATTTAAACCATCAAGGGGATCGCTCTCTTTCAAGGCAGATTGTACCAAACATAATGATTTTAAGATACTGTCTCTATCAAGCATCTGCTGAATTTCTGATGTAACCATCTCTTCATCTGTCGAAGAGAATTGTCCTCCCAGTTCTAAGGATGCTTTATTTGAATCACTCTCATTTAACATCCTACCAATCTCAGACTGGTCCATGACAGTTGCATCACATATAGATGGCCATGCTTCTGATCTAGCCAGTACACGTGCACATACTTCTTTCTCAAACTTGGCAGCCATAACAGCAGCTTGTGTGATACAGGAATCAGGTAGCTGCAAGAAACATGCCAATATAAACAAGTCTGCATTGCCAACTATTATATGACAATAAGAGGTCTTCCATAGTTGGCTCAGCAAGAAGACATACCTGTGCAAGCCGTGCAACATGAAGACCAAAGCTCCTACTGGCAACCCCTGGGACAAGTTTGTAAAGGAATGTAATATTTTGTGAAATTTTTGTCACCGGCTTAATACCTACATCATATTCTACCAACACACCATTCTGAAATGTTGAAACATCTCCAGGTTCATCATCCAGACTTTGATCTGCTAAACAATCAGTTGTCAGGTACGAAACATAGTAAGGACTCACTTCACTAGGGAATACATTCTTAAGCTCAGCAATCTTTGGATAGTGAGTGACAAACAGAGTCAAACATTTTCTTTCTTTGAGAACAAAATGTAGTGTCGCATATGCAAGCGCAACACCATCATGGGTGCTAGTTCCTCGCCCCAGTTCATCAATTATTACAAGTGAGCGAGGAGTAGATTTTTGAAGAATTGATGATGCTTCACTTAACTCCTCAAAAAATGTGCTTGTACCATGTTGAATGCTATCAGATGCTCCCATTCTGGTATAGACTGAATCAAAAACATGCAGCTTTGCGGACATTGCAGGTACAAATGAACCAACCTGTAGAGTTGAGATGTCCATTAGTTCATATATATAAGTAGAGTGTCTAAATACAACTTAAGGTGTTACTTAGGGCAACAAGCCCAGAGAGATCTATTTCTAAAAACAGAACCTCTTTTGCATCAAATATCCCAGCCCCTACTATCACATGAAAATGAAATTTTAGAAGATTATTCAATATTTAGTACAATCTCTAGATAACCCCGTCTATTCAAGTAGGCTTTCCATAAAACAGTTTAACTAGAAGAATGTAATTTCCCTTTTTAATTAATTAGCCTGAGTGGGACCTATCCTTATTTTCCTCATAAGGCTATAAAACTATGTTTAATTAATGGGACGTCGTTTGGAAAAATAGAAGCAGCAAATAAAATAATAATAAATTAAATAACTTCATGCATATGGGGGTGTGGGTTCCATAAAAGGTTGTTGTAACTGCTCCCCCCTGCCCACCCCTGGATGCATGGCTTGTTCATCACAGCAGATTCTATGAAACTCATTAATGAAGAGTTACAAGTTGGCATCCATGACAAAGTGGGGACTATTTCGAGGAGAGAATATTGTTAATTTAGAAATTGTTATTTTGGAGAACGAAAATAGGGTGTTCGAATTCGTGCCCCACTGGTGCTATTTATCGAGGAGCTTGCTAGACTTTGAGAAATCTGTCAATTTTCATATAATTTATGTCTTATAGATTGAGCCTTGTGTTCAACTATCAATTTGAGGATAAAAACCCTTGGATTTGGAGATGGATAATGAAACCCCTTTAATTTCCTAACGACAATCTTACTCAGAAATTGTATTTGTGCTGAATGCTTTTGTTTTATTTGGCTTTGGAGATTGATGAATGAAAACCCTTCGGTTTCCTGAGGACAATCTTCCTCAGAAGTTGTATTTGTGCTGAATGCACTAGTTACCATCCGCAAACCGACGGGCAAACTGAAATCGTCAACAAATGGTTGGAAGGATACCTAAGGAACTATGTCACACGATAACAAAGGACATGGGTCAAGTGGCTCCACTTGGGGGAACACTGCTATAATACCACCCACCATATGTCTATAGGCATGAGCCCTTTCCAAGCATTGTATAGGTACATCGCAACATCTTTTGGGGGCTTGATCCGATCAGGAACCAAGGTGCAAGGGGCTAAGGACTTTATACAGCAAAATACAAATATTATGAAGGTGCTTAAAGACAATCTCCATCAAGCTCAGAATCAGCAAAAGATATATGCTAATAAGAGAAGGGTTGAACGGACCTTTGAAGCTGGGGACCTGGTCTTTCTAAGGCTGCAACCACATAAGCACAGTGGAGCAGAAAAACTCAAGCCCCGATTCTACAGACCATATAAGGTATTAAGGAGGATAGGAGAAGTAGCCTATGAATTGGAGCTCCCTACGGATAGTTGAATTCATAATATATTCCATGTCTCTCCTCTCAAAAAAGTCTTGGGACAACACATTGCTCCCTGTACAGGATTACCACCACTTGACGATGAAGGTAAACTAATCTTGGAACCAGAAATGATTCTCAACGTACAAGAGAAAAGACTGAGGAGCAGAACTATTGAAGAGTATCTGGTCAAGTGGAAGGGCCTGCCTTCCGAGGACGCGACCTGGGAGGGAGCAAAGGTACCCAACCACCCAAATTTTAAGTTGCTTGAGGACAAGCAAAGTTAGGGGAGAGAGGACTGTCATGTCCTCCGAAAGTGTAAACACCAAATGCATCAAAATACAAATAAATGTCAAAATCTAAATATGAGTAATTGCGATTTAAATATAATTATAATTATCATTGATGATATTATAATTATAAATATAATATTAATAATAATTTAACCATTATTATCTAAATCATGATTATCATGAACAAGTATTATAGAATAGTCAAACATTATAATGATGAATCCGAGTGTAATAAAAAAATGTGAAAATTATAAATGCCATTAATATAATAATCTATACTCAAAAGAAATCACAAAAGAAACAAATACTAAATAAAACAAATACAAAATATCATATACAAAATAAAAGGAATAAATACTATGAAAGCCGACTCCCAAGTAAGAGTACTCAAACATAACCAACGATAGCTAAACAAAACAGTCAAACATTAAACCGATTCCAAGAGGCATGGCATAAAAGACACGACCCAATGTAAGGCTTTGATCAGCTATAAGAGGAAGGCCGGTATCAATCCAAAAAGGCATCAATCAATAAGCATATAAGGAATAAAATATAGACTGCCACATTTGGGTGAATACTCAGATTATTAGGAGCTGCAATCTGCTAAAGGCATAAAGTAGGCATGCTTATTATTGTATGTTTTCAATTATAATATGTCATAATTTATAGAGTAGGATTAACAAATGTGTTTATCATTGTTTGTTTTCAATTATAGTATATTCAGAATTTATGAAGTAGGATCAATAGATGTAAATACTACTGTTGTCTCCATTTATAATATGATCAGAAATAAGAGTAGAACCAGTAGGAGTGCTATTATTATTTATTATTAATTATTGTTTACTAGTGTTCATTATTGTTTATTATTATTTATCATTTATTATGGTTTATTATTGTTTATTTCTACTTAGGATAGATTCAGAAATTTATATACACTTATATATACATTGTCAATCTGTTTGTATCATTATATGTATATTGTTAATCTGTTTATATCATGATGTCCATGTTCCACCATGGTGAGGAAGAAGGATTACAAAGGGGAAATTCATGCAGTGGAGTCTCCTAGATACGCCACCCGGGTGTGGGACATGATGAGCCCACGAGGGCCAAGGGGTAACTTGCCTCCTGGGATATCCAAGGGTACTGCCCTTGGGTCTAGGTTGGTCTCCACCAGATACGCCACCTAGGAGGGGACAAGATGAGCCCACATGGGCCAAAGGGGTACTTGCCTCCTAGGATATCCAAGGTTGCTGCCTTTGGGTCTAGTTCAATCATGGGATTAACCATTGTAATCTTACCTTCCTACCATGGTGTAGCATGAGGGGAAGATCAATTAGGAAATGTTGGTTATGATGCTTAAACAAGATCTACTCATACTTAATTCCAATGTTCAATATGGAGTACTAACATTCTAATTGTAAACTAATCTTGTGATTGATCTCGAACTTGTATGCAGGAACTGAAACAAGCTAAGATATCCTCTAACCGTTGATTGGGGGTTGATAATTTAGAGTATACTTAGCATAATTCCTATCAAGGACATCACCAGTAGAGTGAATTTGGTATCATTCCTATTGGGGACATTACAAGTGGTATCAAAGCATAACCCTGTCATCCTGTGAAAAACCAATTAATGCAACTTACCAAAGGAGAAACTCTAGAAATAACAACACTCAAAACAATATCATGGGTGATCAGATGAGAAATGAACTTAGGGCCTTTATGGAAAATAATGATAGGAAAACCCAAGCTATTATTGAACAAAATGAGAAGGCAACTCAAGCACTACTCCAGGCAATACAAAACATGACCACCACCATGGGTACTCTAAGATCTCATGAAGAAAATAGGAGAGAAAATACCCCAAGCCAATCTGAAAATAACAACCCCTCAAGATCTACCTCTAGGGTAACTTGCTCACCCTTCCTAGCTAGGGAAGAGCGCCTAAGAGGGAACAAGGAAGTAGAGGCACAAGAACCGGATTGGGGACTTATTGCAGACGAATATACAAGACTTGACCCGGAGACTAAGAGGAGTATCCCCTTTACTGATATTGCGAGGCTAGGACTAGAAGACCACACAAAAAGACAATGAACCAAACTAACAGAAATTTACAACAAAGTGGGGAAACTATCACTTCCAAATTTTGATGGATCAAACAAAATCACAGCATACACATGGATACAAAAGCTAAACACCTAGTTAACCCTTAGCCCTATGACAGAAGAAGAAGCCATCCAATTCGCCATCTTACATTTAGAAGGGGTGGCCCACGAATGGTGGCATCATGGTATCCACACCCAAGGGCACCAAAATATAATATCCTATGATGAGTTCACACAAAAACTTATAAAACGATTTGGTATAAGGCACCCACAAAAGGATTTCAAAGAGCGACTCAACTTAAACAACATGGATCGGTTGAAGATTACATAGTAGAATTTCAAAGGATTTCAGTTAGGGTTCTAGGAGTTGAAGAGGATAGACTTACCTACCTTTTTGTAGAAGGATTAAAAGATCCAACCCAAGGATTGGTAAACGTCTTAAAACCCACCTCCCTGGAAGATGGAATCGATAAAGCCCTAACACTAGAGGACACAACATCAAAAGATAGAGAAAGAAATCCCCCTACAAAAATAACACCAAAAGGTACAATCTACATGAAGAAAGACGGGGTTAAGAAGCCATATCTATCATACAGTGAACGTGAGGAATTAAGAAGGGAGGGCCTTTGTTTTGACTGTAATGGAATGTAATGTCCCCTTCCCAGGCAGTTCAGGTGATTTAGGGGTTAGCCTATCATTTAGACCCTTGTAGGCTGACAGATGTGTTTAGAGGGTTGCTTTTGGCAGTTATCCTGCATTTTGGGACATTACTCCATTAGTTGACTTAGGTTTGGGCCTTTGCAGAGTCTTACAAAGTGATATTCAGGCACTTACTATTTATAGTAAGTCAGGCCAACAGGGGTTACTATTTCTGGCAGGGCACCTGGCTCAGTTGGTCATCTCAATTTCGACCCAGTTTGACAGTTTGGTGAGCAGATAGAAAATATTTGAGCATTTAATGATATTTGGAGAAATATTAATGTTGTAACTTTATATTATATAGTCAATTAATGAAATATTGATTTATTAATGGAATAATATAAAGTATTTAATACTTTATATTAAAAGGGGCGATTATTATTAATGAATGTATATTCATTAATCATTTTAAAAAGGACGCCTTATAATGATAATTTTCCCTAAGTCTACCAAGGGTGAATTAATGATTTATTAAATGCTTATTGAAGTTGCTTTTTTGGGTCAAGCCTTTGAGGAGAGTTTATATTTTTCAAAGAGACAAATCGAACTTCATTGTGAATTATTCTAATTTGTCTTTATTTCTCTCTGAGAACATTGGAGTTTGTGAAACAAGGGTTTCTGCAAATTCGCTTCATCATTAGATTTTGGAGAACGTTCCCTCTTCAGAATCAGGCATACTGAGGCTGTGAAAGATCAGCTGAAGATTGTCAGTTGAGTGGCTTCATTCAGGAGTCATTACATAGCTTATTGGTGAGATTCAGATTGGGGTTTGGACTGATTTTCTTCCAGAAGGAAATCTCTTTCAACGGCCATTCATTATCCTTCATCTGGCACGCATTTCAAGGTAGTACGAAATTATTAATTGCTAGTTATTGGGCCGTACTTCTCAGCAGCAAGGTCGTACCTTCATCTTCAGGCAAAACGCCTTGCTTTTTTATCAATCTTTCTTCCAAAGGTGGTGCCTACGGTTTTTGAAGCTTTTGCACTAATTTCAAGGTGGGAAATTGCAATATTTCATTTGGCCGTACCATCTCAGGCCTCTTTTCAGGCGACTACGGGCTTCATCAATAAATAGCTTGCTTTTTTTATTTGCATGTTTGAACTTCGCAGTTGTAATCATTTTGAAAGAGCAATAAATCATCTGACTTTAGATTATAAGCTGTATTCTTTCATATCTAGTCTCCTGGGATTTAATTTATATTTTTCAAGCATTTATTTCCAAAATCGCACCATTTCCCCTTATTGCAAAAAATTACAAAAAAAACTCAAAATACAACAAAACAAACAAAAAAATTGCATTTCCGTTAGAAGTCAGGGTTGAGAGACACCTAGTCTCTTACATGGAAAATGGGAACAAGGGCACAACTGTGGGCAAGACAAAAGGACGTGTGCAAAGTGTAAAGAAGTATGGGAACCGGGACACAAATGCAAGGGAGGAGGGTGCTTTAGATGCAAAGAAGTATGGACACCAGGTCATAGATGTGGACGAAAAAGGGGTCAAGCCCACAATATTGAAACAATGCCAATCAAGAGGAAAGAGATGAAGAGGAAGGAGGAACAAACATAAGGATGAAATACAAAGAGGAGGAAGAGGATGGAGGGACCTTGGCCTCTATCTCCAAAACATTGAAGCACCACCCCTTTAGAATCCGTGGCATAATCAAGGGACAAAAAGTGATAGCACTAGTGGATAGTGGGGTGACCCACAATTTTATAGACGAAAATGTAAGAGACCTGGTGTCTCTCAACCCCAACCTACTCGTGAAGAATGCAATTTTTTTTGTGTTTGCTGGTTTTGTATTGTTTTTGTGCTTTTTACATATAAGGGTTTGTGCAACTTTTAAATACAATAATGCCAAGATCAACGAAAAACAAGAACTGAAGCAAACTAATACCAAATAGTGGCAATTTTTTCTTTATTCTTGCTTGATAAATTATTACAATGCTAGATGGATGACGTGCATATAAAAAGGCAAACAAAATATTATTAAAGAACCTGATTTCTGATTGCAGCCGCCTGGAAGAGGACATTAAATGGTACAGCCAGCTTGAAAAAGAACTACTCCCACCAATTGTTGATTGCTATGACCTCCAATGACCAAGGCGCCCACTCTGGTGGAAAAAAGCAGCAAAAAGGCAAGGCGTTTTTCTTCAAATGAGAGGACACACTTGCAGCTGTAGCTGTTACGGCCTTGCAACAGCAATCATGATGGTACGGCTGGGAAGAAATAAGTGCCAATCTATCCAGAAATAAACCTCAATCAAATCGCCTCCTTATTCTGATGAAATCAATTCAAAACCCCAAAATAAATCTCCACTATGAGCACAAATTTGACTTCTGTGTGAAGCCAACCTGCTGAGCAATCTTTAGCTGATCTTTCACAACTTTAGAAAGCTTAACTCTGAAGAGGTAACGTTCTCCAAAGTCAGGAATAGCTTGAATTTGCAGAAACCCTCGTTTCACAAACTCCAATGTTCTCAGAGAGAAAATAAGACAAAATTTGAATAATCAATCAATAATGAGTTCTATTTTTCCTTTGAGAAATAAATACTTCATCAAAGAAGTCGACCCCCCCTCAAAAAAACAATTAAATAAGCATTTAATAATATTAAATTTTCCCTTGAGTCCTTTATTAAATTATCATTAAAGTGGCGTCCCTTTTTCTCCATGAGTAATTAATACTCATTAATTAATAATCGCCTCTTTTAATATAAAGTATTAAATACTTTATATTATTCCATCAATAATTTAATATTTCACTAATTGACTTTATAATATAAAGTCACAACATTAATAATTCTCCAAGTATCATTAAATGCTCAGATATTCACTGTTTGCTCACCAAACTGTCAAGCTGGGTCGAAACTGAGATGACTAGCTAAGCCAGGTGCCCTTCCAGAAATATAACCCTTGTTGGCCTGACTTACTATAAATAGTAAGTGCCTGAAAATCACTCTGTAAGCCTCTGCAAAGGCCCCAAACCTGAATCAACTAATGGAGTAATGTCCCAAACCTCAAGATAACTACCAAAAGCAACCCTCTAATCACATTTGTCAGCCTACGAGGGTCTGAATGATAGGCTAACCCCTCAAACACCTGAACTGCCTAGGAAGGGGACATTACAGAAAACCTAGCTACCAAACTTAATTTAGAGACAGAAGATTTCAAAGGGTTTAAGGTAACCTTAGCAGATGGGTTTGCCACACCTTGTACAAAGAAAATTTCCCAACTTAGTATCACCATGGGGAAACACCAAATCAAAGACAAATTCTATATAGTAAATCTAGGAGACATTGATGTGATTTTGGGAGCTCCTTGGTTATACTCCCTAGGGGAAGTCAATATGAAATTCCAAAAACTAGAAATAAGTTTTGAACAAAATGGAGAAAGGATTCTATTGCAAGGTCTATCTGATGGGACCCCAAGGGTAGTGTCAGCTAAGAAAATGGAAAAATCCCTTAGGTGTGGTCAAGTAGAATGGGTAGCACAATGTCTAATCCTAGATAAATCCACCCCAAAGGGAAAGTCAATCCATGTAGATATACAACCATTATTAAAAGAGCACCAAAAGGTCTTTAGCGACATTCCCCCAGATCTCCCTCCAAAAAGAGGATTTGAATACTCCATCAAGTTAGAAGAAGGGGCAAAACCCGTAGTTACTACCCCTTACCGTCACCCTCACAAATATAAGGAGGAAATTGAGAAAACCATAGAAGAATTGCTAGAACTAGGTCACATCCAACCAAGCTCTAGCCCTTTTGCTTCATCTGTCGTACTATCCAAGAAAAAAGATCGCACAATAAGAATGTGCATCAACTATAGATCATTAAACAAGAAAACAATAAAAAATAGATATCCCTTCCCCGGGTTGATGAACTTATCGACGAGCTCCATGGGGCAATCTACTTTTCAAAAATTGACTTAAAATCAGGCTACCATCAAATCAAGTTAAGGAAAGAAGACATCCCCAAAACAGCCTTTAGATGTCATTACGACCATTTTGAGTTCTTGGTACTACCATTTGGACTGACCAACACCCCAGCCACCTTCCAATCTTGTATGAATCACATCTTCAGAGGACAATTGAGGAAGTTCTTGTTGGTCTTCTTTGATGACATCTTAGTCTATAGCAAAACTTGGGAAGAGCATCTAAGACATGTGGATGAGGTATTAAGTATACTAGAGCAACAGTCCCTATTTGCCAAACTATCCAAATGCAAGTTTGGTATGGAAGAAATCTTGTATTTGGGCCACAAAATTAGTGCCCAAGGAGTAAAAGTAGACAAAGAAAAAATTAAGGCCATTCAAAGTTGGCCAAAGCCCAAAACTCTAACCTAACTCCGAGGATTCTTGGGACTTTGTAGTTATTATCAAAGGCATGTGAAGGGATTCTCAAAATTGACCGCACCCCTCACTAACCTCACTAAAAAAGGGGCATTCAGATGGAATGAGGAAGCACAAGTAACCTTTGAGAAACTTAAGGAAGTAATGAGTTCTTGCCCAGTATTAGCAATACCAGGTTTCTCTTCTCCCCTCGAATTATATTGTGATGCTTCAGGGGAAGGCATAAGGGCAGTACTGATGCAAAAGAAACACCCCATTGCCTTTGAGAGTAGGAAACTTAACAACCTTGAAAGAACTTATTCATTCTATCATAAGGAGATGCTCGCGATTATGCACACCTTGGAAAAATTTAGACAATACCTAATTTGTGGAAGATTTGTGGTTAAGACCGACCACAACAATCTAAGGTTCTTCCTAAACCAAAAGGACCTAAACGATAGACAACAAAAGTGGGTGAGTAAACTACAATCATATGATTTTGACATTGAGTACATGAAAGGAAAGAACATCATAGCTGATGCACCATCACTACGACCATACCTAGGGTCAATGACAACAATATCCACCGAATGGAAGACATCCATACTCACTGACTACACCAAGGATCCATTCTCAAATGATGTGATAGAAGGGAGAATACACGATGAACGGCATCGGGTCATCGACGACCTCATCATTTACAAGGGCAGGATACACATCGCACCATGTTCAAAGATAAAGAAGGAAATCCTAAAGAACTATCATGATAACCCATTTGCAGGGCACCAAGGATATTACAAAACTTTTACGCAAATCAAGGAAAGGTTCTCATGGAAGGGCCTTATGGGAGATGTGTTTGAATATATCAGGGAATGCATGGTGTGTCAAAGAAACAAGGGGGAACACACTTATCCAACAAGATTGCTCCAACCTTTACCCATACCTAATCAGAAGTGGGAAAGCATATCCATGGACTTCATAATGGGCTTACCCAAGGTACAAGGAAAGGACTGCATTTATGTGGTAGTTGATCGGTTAACAAAATATGCCCACTTCATGGCCATGTTGAGGCAAAATTTGTGAGAGACATCATCTCACAAGTCTATCTGCATCTATAAGAGTAGTGATATCCAAAGGTCATTTATAGTTGTCAGGCTCCTAGATTTGTTGGAAGGAGATGATCAACTTTGAGGCTCTAGAATCTTGAGATGCCTCATATAAGTATATACATTGAAGGGTGATGGTCTCCCAAAGATAAAGAGCCGAACACCATTGATCCAGATATTTGAAGAAAGTCGAGAGATAGTTGCCTAAATCCCTATAGAGGTAGTAATATCTCCTAGAATCTCATAGTAAATGGAACATTTGAAGATGAAATGCTCCTCGGTCTCCACCTCCTAGAGGGAGCAAAGAGAGCGAATCTGATTAGGGCGAGGAATATGATAGTCCATCTTGACCTATAGCTAGTGAGAGCACACCCTCAAGTGGCCAAGAGGAAACTTTGGGCCATGTGACCCGTGACATTGAAGATAGTGAGCATGGCATAATATACCATCCTCCACCTACAAGAAATGCTTAGCATAAAATGCAACTTCAAGCTTTGTGGCATAGGAGAGGAGGTCTAGATGACCTGCATGTACTATTTGTAGATGTCCCATCCAGCAGCTCTAGTGATGGTCTCCTTAAAGGAAGGAGCTGAGAGGACCATCCGAGAAATACATGAAAGGAAATTAATAATCAAATAAATAATCCAATAAAACATTCCAAGATGCATATCAAAGACTATAACAGACAACCAGAACAGAGAATTAATGAAGGAAATTATGGAGAATGAAATTACAAGACGTATGCTCGCTAGAGCATACAACAAAAGCAAGGGCAGTTAATTCCAGAAATGCAGAATACTAAAAAAGTTTCAGGGTTCTCTACTCAAACCTACCAACTAACTTGGTCAATTATCAAGAAAGACCTGAGAATGGTGGAAAAATTTAGGCATACAAATAAGCTATAGTCAGAACCTAATTTCACAACCATTGTCCTTGTTCCTGAAAAAGACACCCTTGAATTCCAGAACACTTTCCTCCAATTTCACAATGCAACGCTACCTACTAAATCCAGACTCTCCTCCCATATATAATGAATCATTGGTGAAAATAAATGACCTTTTAAAAAGGAAGGCAACTGCTGGACAGCATCATTACTGTTCCAATCCAAAAATATAATTATGTTAATAAAACTAGATATGAATAAAGCTTAACTTCTATACCAGGAACTTCTTTTCTATCATGTCCCTTCTAGTTGACATCTCAGTCTGAGGATTAGCCTATTATCGACCCTCGTGGTGATAGTGGATAGAGGTCATGTTGATGGCTCCGGTTAGCCGAGTTGATCGGTTGGCTTTCGTTCGGGCTCGTTCGGACACTTCTTGCATAAGTTGCTATTTTTAGCAGTTATTGGCAGTCAACGTGGGACCCCTGCTATTTTTAGCAGTATGGATGGATTATGTTCAGAATCACTTCCTCTTTCGTCAGCTTCAGACGGCTCGAGCATCGGGTGAATATTGAGCGAGATATTAATATTTAAGTGATTTAATTAAATATTAATTATTGGGGCATTATAATATAAAGTTATAATATTTTATTATAACTTAAGTGATTTCTGTAAAGGGGGTCGCCATCATCAGGAAGGGGCCATTTTGATTATATTTTATAATCAAAAATTACATTGAGGACTATTGAAATATTAAAAAGAATAAGAAGTCGAATTTTAATGATCCCTATTATTGTGGAATTCGCACTTCTCAAGGATATAGTGCATTTGCCTTGGAATTCGAGCCATTATGTGATATTGAGTTATTGAAAATTGATCAAGTTTGGTCTGAGCACAGAAACTTAGGGTTTCAGTCTCGAACTCATTGGGGAACGAGCCATCTCCATTGAAAGCAGTTCAGAGGGTGTGAGATATCACCTGATTTATTGCCAAATAAGAGATTTCTTCATTCAGGAGAAATTACAGAGCATCACAGATCATCCATCTTCTGAGGTTTTGTTCAGGGTTCCATTCAGTAGGCATATATTCATCTTGGCGCCTATTTCTATTGATATCTGGAGGCTCTGGGAGAAGCCGTACATTTTATTTATGCTGCTGCAGCCGTACCATCTGCTGACAGGCCGTACCATCATTAATAAGGGCGTATTTCCTCTTTGAAGAAAATCGCTTGCTTTTGGGTCAGTCTGCCATTGCTAGTTTGGGCGCCTATGTTCCAGACATTATTGCGCATCATCAGATAGAGGGAGAAGTGAGATTTCATCACAGCCGTACCTTTTCAAGCAAGTTATCAGCAAGCTGCAAGTACCAGGTTTTCATTAAATATCATTGCCTTTTGATTTGCATGTAATTGGATCATCTTTGTAACTGTCTCAGAAGGTTAATAAACGATCTGGCTTCTGTATTTGCATTAGGGTTTGAAATTTACAGAGTTAAATTATTTTTAGAGAATTTATTTCCTATTTCTTGCAAAAATCGCATTTTTCTATTTGTATGTAAAAACTGCAAAAATCACAAAAAAAAACCAAAAACTTCAGAAAAACGAACAAAACAGGCAGATTCAGAATCAGGGGGAAACAAGGGTTTCTACATTTTCCCTGTATTGTCATGTTTCAGAAATGTTTGACTGAATTGAAATTCAGTTTCTTTTCCATGTATGGTAATGGGACCATTGCACATTTATCCAAAGTTATCATATTGTTGACTATATCATGGAAAATCATATCTATGCCCTCACCAAAATAGAAATGCAGATTCATATCTTTAAAGGGGACTAAAGTTTAAATCATTATACCTGAGCCATGATTACAATTAGAGCCACTTGACGTATATAACAACTTTTTCCACCCATGTTTGGTCCAGTTATGATTTGGCAACGCTCACTGCTGCCATATAAAAAGGTATCATTTGGTACAAAACTATCCTGTAGAGTTGACTCTAATACCTGTAATGAGTTGAGCCGCTTATCAGAACTAACCATAATTGTCTATTTCCTATTAGCTTCAAATAATTAAGATGTAATTTTTTCTGTATTCTTATATAATCAATTATAACAAAGAACATACAGGATGCCGACCAGCATGAATAGATAATTGAGGTATTTCACTATCTTCAACAAAGACTGGTCGCACATACCCCTAGGTGGAACATGGAGAGAAATACAGTCAGCACTAAACACAAATGCAATCTGAAACAGACTCAAGTTCAAAAACATCAACCAAAGTTCCTTTACTGAATCAATAACATTGCAGGTTAGTGACTTTGACTGTCTGAGCAGGTACCTGATTATGTGTTAGAATAGCAAGAGAATGAAGACAATCTAAAGCAGCCAGAGCTTGCACAGCAGCACGAAAATTCATGAACTGGACTGCAAATTCTGCAAGAAAATCATCCCAGGCCCTTGAGCATGCAACAGTCAATTCCTCTTTTGCAACAGCCAGCTTGTCTAGAGCTTCTAGAACTTCAGGAGGATGATATCGATTTGTTTTTTTAGTGCTGCCAACTTTGATCCAATTGGAGGGTACTCTTCTAGTAGATGGAAGCTGCAAAAAACAAATTCTGTTAGAAAAATAATATTAAAGAATAAAGAAAGAAAATTTTAAAGATCGACATTTTTTTAAAGAGCCAAAGCAGGGTCGCTCAATTTATGTGAGAGGATCAGTGCATTATCTTGGAAAGGGTCAAATCCCACTTAAGGATGCTGTGAGTGCAGTTCCATGTAGAAATCACAATATGCATTAATCTTCAATCTGTGGGTCACTCTTTTAAGATTCTTGGGAGTTCTACTTAGCATTAAGGTTGCATCTTTTCAAATATTTGAAATAAGGAATAGGAGCAAGCTCTAGAGAGCTCTGAGGTCCTGTAGGCCCTCATTTCCTTGTATCAGATTGCTATTGTGGCATCTTTATCCAAACATATTGTGAATTTTGAGGTTTCCTTACCCGCTGGTTGCACCATACATATGGCCCAGCCCATAAATGAACCCATTGCAAATTGGGTAATTTGTTTGTCAAGCCCCTTTAAAGGCTGTGACTTTAGAGCAATTGAGACATCCATGGCTGGCATTTTTCAAGTATAACAAAACTTAGCATTTCTTTTCTAGGACCCTTGGGTCTGTGGAAAACCCACACTCCTTGTCTCATCTCAAAAAACTTGCCACAAATCATTTGAGCTCCATTGTCTCCCTTGGGTTTGCCAATCCAATCCTAGAATTTTCTCCAAGAAAATATTTTGCATGGTATTTAAATCATAATGGCTTAGCCTTGAGGACAAAACTGGTCCACCTTACGTTTCCAGGCCTCTTGATGCTATTGTGGCAGATCTAAGCCTGCTAAACACAGTTTTTTGATACTTTCCCAAAGCTCAGGTAGCTTGGCTATAGGCAAAATGAACATTTAGGATCCATGCCGAACCTTGTAATTACATAGAGGACAATCTACAAACTAAGAGGTGGATCTACTTAATCAATCATGTTGAACATGCGATGGAAATGAATAAACAAAATGTGGAAGCACCATTACATATTCAATAGACATGATAGATGAAAAGTGAAGTTCTCCTATACGTCTTGAATAGGATATGATCTTATGATACATGCGGGAGTTAGAAACAAAGAAGAAATTATATTAACATCCAAGAATGACCACGAATAGAACAAAGGGACTGGAATGTAAATCAGGTACGATAGCAAAGAACTAGGGCAAAAGGGACCTTCGACTCAAAGCAAATACAATAAAACAAGAAAAGTAACAAAAACAAAGAAATAGACACACAAGGGTTAACCTTAAAAATGGTAACAGCCAAACCAGTACAAGTGTAATAGATGTGCAAGGGAAAACCTTGCAAAGCAGTGGAAGCAAATGAAGACCACCCATGCAAGGAACGAAAATCCTCAAGTGTCAATCTTTTGAGATGTATTGGAGGAGTAAATGATATTATCATCAATCACAGTAGGAGTACCAATGTAGATCCTAAGAATGCTCATCATGGAAAGTCCAAGGCTAAAGGGGGGTCATGTTGGACAATCTTAGTAAGAAATGAATTCTGCATAGTGTCAAGAAGAGATAGTGTCACAACCATTAGAATGAGAGCTTCAGAGACCACAAGAACAAACAATGGCTCACCGACGTGTCTGCATTTGTAAGTGAACCAATAGTATCCAAAGAGCTTTTATCGACTCCAACATCTGTGACAGATTGAAAGAAATAATCAATCTGGTTCTTGGACCTCCACAAACAGATCTATGCCTAAAAAAGGTGACCTCGTGAAGAAAAGGGGCCAAGCATCTCTGATCAAGGTAACTGGAGAAAGTCAATAGAGAACTACCAGAATCTTTGTATAAACAATGGTATCTCCCACAAGCTTCATAATAAAGAAGACACCAGAAAATAAAAAATCATGTCTCATGGGATGAATCTTGCAAATGATTGTTTTAGCATTGATAATTTGTTACAAAAATGGTATGTGTGTGTGTGTCTTTGCATCTGACTGTCTTTGAACTGAGGAAACCATGGAAAAATAATGCAATAAATAATTTAAAAGAACACATGTTTACAGAGACTATTCATATTCTAACCGTTTCAACTTCCTTAGCCATTACTGGACTGAGAAAGTGAAGTGCTTGAAGGACCCAACATGCTGATGGCACAATTTGCATTTTTATTCACATGAGGTGCAAAATTTACAGGCGGCCAAGTCAGAAGAGTATTTTCTTGCTTATTTTGTAACGGAAGCTACAAATACTGCGGAGTAAGCTGTGAAAGGTACAAATGCCTACGAGAGGTGCAAACTGTAATGTCCCCTTCTCAGCAGTAAGTGGTGCAGTGGTCATCAGCCTATTCCAGAGACCCGTAGGCTCATCAGAGGTAAAATTAGGGTTTCCAAATGTTTGGAGGCTTTTGGCATTTTCAGGGGTTTGCATGTTGGAGTTTTGGAATTTGGTTTGCGGTTTCTTTCTGGGTTTTCAAAGAGCTTCACAATGATATGACATGCAAATGCAATGGGCAACTTTTTTGAATTTACTATTTTTAGTAAGTTCTATTTTTGGCAGTGCTCCGGTTGGCAATAGTTCAGTGTGCTTTCTACTTCAGGCAGGGCAGTTGAGTATTTTTGGATTTGGCTTTCTGAAGTGCATTTTTGGAGAAATGAATTATTTTAAGTTATTAATGTTTTATTTCATATTGGCCCCCTTGGCCTAGCGTTATGACTTAAAGTTGTTTTAAAATGGGGCCCTTGAAGGTGGACGCCTCATTAAGAGGTAATTTTAATATTTCTAAGGTTAATATCCTCTCTTGGGATTTGGACACCTAAATGAAGGGGAGATAAATGTTTTAAAATTTAAAATATTTCAATTGAGGTTTAGACGTCCCTTTTGGAGGGAAATGTTGGAAGCTGAAGAGTCACCTCAAACTCTATTTAAGCAAGCCATTGCTCATTCATTTGGTATCCATTGCTTATCATATCGAATTGCTACCGAATTGGTTTCAAGCTTATGGCTTCGAGGAATGCATACCTCCTAGCAAGGATTCAGTTTCGTGTTTGAAAGATAACACCTAGCTGGATTTGAGACTACTTCTCATCCAGAAAGTGCAGATTGAGCATCATTGTTTGAAGTTTTGATGAAAATTTTTGTTTACAAGTTGCTGGTTCATATATGGCTGTAGGTTGTTTTCATTCATAACTCCTTGGAGAGATTTTTGCTGGTTATGGGTATTTTACATATGTGTTCCTATGCTTTGGGCGTCCCTCTCCTCCAAGTTTCAGAAATTTTAATGAAGTGGCTGAATTTATAAGCTAGGTCAACCTCTTCCCTAGGCCGTACCTCTTGCAGCCAAGCATTGGAATTCGTGCCTTACTTTGTGTTAGATTGTAGTGGGTCTTTCTTGGTTGTTTTGGACGCCTATCATTAGTTATTCATGTGCTTTCAGTTTGGGTGTGATTGGAGGTGATTTATGTGAGATTTGAGCATTATGGTAATTGCATAGCTTGCTGGTCTGAACTACAGTTTGCTGTCTTTTCATATTAGACCTGATTATTTCTATCTTATGCTCTATTTCTTTGATGTTTCAATTCATAATTGTAATGAGGAGTGTTGTGAGAACATTGTATTGAAGTTGGAGCAAATTTCATTGAAAAATCATTGTAAAAGTCACATTGTAATAGCTGGTTTCAGTAGTACTGAATTAGCCTCTTTACCTTCAACATATTTCATTTTGTATCTCATACTCCCGCTGAATAAGTGGTTTGAGTATTTTAAATTTCAGTTTTGCTTACTCCTGCTGAATAAGTGGTTGAGTTTTCAGTTTAAATAATTGTAATAATTTCCCCCCCACTGAATAAGTGGTAAGAGCGGAATTCATGGTCGGTTCACCACCTACACTTTTATTTCCAGCATTGTAATTTCAATTTCAATTATTTGCTAACAATCCTCTTGCACCGAATGCTCTCACCTCACCCACATCGGGATCTTGGTGATCAAATAAGTGGAGGGTTCCCTTTCAACTGGTTTTGATTATTGGGCTAACCTTAACAGGTGCATTGTTGTGTGGAAAATTTCAAAAAAAAACTAAGGGGGACATTTCAATGGTATCAGAGCCCAAGATCCTACCATCCTGTGACAAATGGAATTTAGTTGTTAGATAAGTGACAGAGAAGTCAGATACTACACCATAGGTCAAGCAAGAACTCGGTATCAGAATCCACCAGTTCTAGAGGCAGAGACATTTTCAGAGGGCTTGAGAGATACCGGTAAAGCAATTGAAACCATGTCAGAAGGTCCTAGACTTTCAATGGAGGAAAGAGAAGCTATAGCTGAAAGGAAGCTTGATAATATGTTGGATATGATGTCACGCTTGTTAACAAAATTGGATCAGCAGGCGACTCAAAATCAGCCCCAACCTCAACAAAATCATGTTGAAGAGAATAGTGGTATGGAAACCAATGGAAGAGATAGAACTATTGGCCAACATGTTGCATCCACTAGAGGATCAGCCTCTAGACCTCTTTTCCCTACCTTCACTCAAAGGGAGGAACCACTAGTAGAGACTGGAGTACCTTTGGTGGATGATGCAAGACAAGCCTACAGGGAGTATGCTTCATTACCCCCTGAGATCACAGACCAATGGACCTTTGATCAATTCATGAACCAAAGAAATAGGAGTGGCGAAAGAGCTGAATACCGTGCTCATGTGGGTCCTAGAAGAGATTATCATCAAGCTCTTGGAAAGGTGACCTTGGCCCATTTTGATGGGAGTGATAAGTGTATGGCAAGGTCATGGATGCAAAAGCTTGACGACTATCTTTCTCTTAGACCGATGCCTGAAGAGGATGCCATCAAATTCGCCACCTTACATTTGGATGGAGCTGCTCACGTATGGTGGTACCACGGTTTGGTCACTCTTGGCCACAACCTCATCCAAACCTATGAAGAATTCACCAACAGGTTGATAGAAAGATTTGATACCAAGGATCCAAAAGTAAGATTTTGTGAATTGGCACAGCTGAAGCAACATGGTTCACTTGATGCATATGTTGTGGAATTCCAAAGATTGTCAGTAATGGTGCCCAACATTACTTAAAGGAGGCTTGTTGTGTTATTTACTGAAACATTGATGGAGCCATTGAAGGGTTGGGTCAAAGCCTTTGATCCACCAACTCTTAATGAAGCAATCAAGAATTCAAGGAGCATGGAGTTGGCTGCCCCAAAGCCAAAATCTCAGTCCAAATCCTTTAGTCATAAGAAGCAAGCATTCATCAAGTCAGCCCAAGAAGTTTCCTTTGAAGATGTCTGAAGAGCTCCGAGAGCAATTAAGAAAGGATGGAGTTTGCTATACTTGCCATGAGCCTTGGTCTAAGGGTCACAAATGCTATGGAAAGGGCAAGGCACATCATATGGAAGGATAATCGGAATCTGGATCAGAATCTGATATGTTTGATCAATAGTATGAATCAGCAAGTAGTGAAAGAGAAGAAGGCCCAAAAGTCATTGGAGGAGGGAGAGTTTTGGCGCAGCTCTCAAGCTTTCAAAAGATTGAGTATTTTCGGGTGTGTGGAGTGATTGGATCACAACACATTGTTGCTCTCATTGATAATGGAGCAACTCACAACTTCATAGATGAAGGTTTGGTGGCTAAGAGAGGTTTGAAGATAGAAGAGTTTGAAGACTTCAAGGTGATGGTGGCCGATGGCTTCACAATGTCTTGCACTAGGAAGATTCCCAACCTCTCCATGCAGTTGGGGAACTATGAAGTAAAAGATGGTTTTTATGTAGTTGGCATTGAAATACCAATGTTGTGCTAGGTATACAGTGGCTGCGATCTCTTGGTGAGATCTCATTGAACTTGCAAACAATGGAGTTGAAGTTCCAATCTGATGGCAAGAAGGTAGTTTTGAGAGGGATGTCAAATGGAGGCCCTCGAATAGTGTCTTTCAAGAGAATGGAAATGCTGATCCGCCATGATCAAGATGAGTGGGCAACAAAATGTTTGATTTTACCAACTAATCCGGTGGAGGATAAAAGGCACTATCATCCAAATATTCAAGCTTTGGTTACTAAGAAGAGCAAAGTCTTTGGGAGTATATCACCTAGGAGACCTCCTGAAAGAGGTTGTGAGCATGTAATAGAGCTTGAAGAAGGAGCAAAACCGGTTATCACAACTCCATACCGCTATCCAAAAATTAGAAGAACGAGATTGAGAAAGCTATCAAAGAACTCTTGGATATGGGCCACATTCGCCCAAGCAAGAGCCCCTTCGCTTCAGCTGTGGTGCTGGTCAAAAAGAAAGATGGTACAATGCGCATGTGTGTGGACTACCGTGCATTGAATCAGAAAACCATTAAGAACCAGTATCCTATCCCTAGGATAGACGAGCTTATTGATGAGCTTCATGGAGCCATGTACTTTTCAAAGATTGATCTCAGATCAGACTATTATCAGATAAGGATAAGGGAGGCGAATATTGAGAAGACCGCCTTTAGATGTCATTTTGGGCATTTTGAATTCCTTGTCATACTAGTCGGTTTGACAAATGCCCCTGCAACAGTCCAGTCCTGCATGAACCAAATCTTTAGGCAACAGTTGAGGAAGTTTGTGTTCATCTTCTTCAACAATATCCTCATCTACAGCAAGTCATGAGAAGAGCACCTCAAGCACTTGGAGGAAGTGCTTAGTATTTTGGAGGCAGAATGTTTGTTTGCAAAAGAATCAAAATGTGAGTTCAGGATGACGGAGCTGCTTTATCTTGGTCACATTATCAGCTCTAAGGGTGTCAAAGTTGATCCAGAGAAGATAAAAGCCATCCTTGAATGGCCACCTCCAAAGAATGTGTCACAATTGAAGGATTTTTGGGGTTGAGTGGCTTTACTGAAGGTTTGTGAAGGGGTATTCTCAAATGGCAGCCCCTCTCACTGATCTTACAAAGAAAGGAGCCTTTCAATGGACGTATAAAGCACAAGAAGTATTTGATAAATTCAAACTCGTGTCCAGTGTTGGCTCTACGCGATTTCTCTAAGCCTTTTGAATTGCAATGCGATGCCTTAGGAGGAGTTTTTCTCATGCAAGAAAAACATCCCATTGCCTTCGAGAGCAGAAAGTTAAGAGGAATTGAAAGAACATATTCAATCTATGATAAAGAGATGCTTACAATCATGCACGCATTGGCCAAGTTCAGACAATACTTGGTGGGAAGTAAGTTCATGGTGAAGACTAATCATAACAATCTTAAGCACTTCATGCATCAGAAAGATTTGAATGAAAGGCAGCAGAAGTGGGTGAGTAAGCTTCAAGCTTACGACTTTGACATTGAGTACATCAAAGGAAGAAACAACATAGTGGTTGATGCTCTTTCCAGAAGACGTCATTTGAATTCCTTGATTGAGCTTACTGCAGATTGGAGGGAGCTAATTGCTGCAGATTATGCAAAAAATTAGTTTGCAACCAGCATTGTAGAAGGTCATTGGCAAGATGAAAGATACCAATTGGTTGATGGATTGATTCAATATAACGGAATAATCTTCTTAGTGCCAGAATCTAAGCTTAAGAAGAAGATTTTGCAGTCCTTTCATGACATTTCTCTTGCTAGTCATCAAGGATATTTCAAGAGTTACAAGCAGATCCGTGAAAGATTTTCATGGAAAGGGATGAAGGAAGAAGTCTTGCATTACATAAGGGAGTGTCCAGCATGTCAAATGAATAAAAATAAGCATTCTTTTCCAACTAGTTTGTTGCAGCCTCTACCCATTCCTAATCAGAAATAGGAAAGTATTGCGATGGATTTCATCACGGGGCTGCCAAAGATGCAAGGGAGAGATTGCATCTATGTTATGGTGGATAGATTGACCAAGTTTTCTCACTTCTTTGCTATTACAAGTTCATTTATAGTAGCTCAAGTGGCGAAGTTGTTCTTCAGAAAAGTGTTTCGTTTGCATGGATTGCCTCAAAATATTGTCAGTGATAGGGACAACAAGTTCCTCAATGCTTTTTGGCAAGAGATTTTCAAATTGAGTGGCACAGTGCTCACTCCAAGCACTAGTTATCACCCACAAACGGATAGTCAATCGAAGATTGTGAACAAATGGTTGGAAGGCTACCTCAAAAATTATGTTTCAGGGCAGCAAAGAGCATGGGTGAAATGGCTTCATTTGGGAGAGTATTGTTATAACTCTTCCTATCACATGTCAATTGAGATGTCTCCTTTCATGGCTTTTTATGGTTATGAAGCTCCTAGCTTCGTAGATTTGGTGTTTGGTGATAGTAGAGCTGCTCAAGCGAAGGATATGTTGCAGCAAAGTCAAGACATCTTGAGATCATTGAAGGACAACCTCCACCATGCTCAGAATCAGCAAAAGATGTAAGCTGACCAACAACATGTTGAGCATTCATTTGAAGTGGGAGATATGGTTTATTTGAGGCTTCAACCCTACAAACAGCCTTCTCTCAAGATGAGTGGTGCAGAAAAAGCTCAAACCAGGTTTCTATGGCCCATTCAGAGTCATCAAAAGGATTGGTGAAGTGGCATATGAGTTGGAGCTTCTAGCTAGTAGCAAGGCACACAATGTTTTTCATGTGTCACGCCTCAAGAAGGCACTCGGGCACAATGTGGTTGCTACTTCAGAGTTACCTCCATTGGACGAAGAAGGACAATTGGTGTTGATTCCTGAGGAGATCATTTACACTAGGGAGCGCTCTTTGAAGAGAAGAACAATCAAAGAGTACTTGGTGAAATGGAGGAACTTGCCAATTGAGGATGC
>VDFB02124398.1:0-10387 GCA_007258455.2 Sequoia sempervirens | reverse complement strand
TCATTACATTCCACCATACACATTTAGATTTGTAGGTTTTCAAGATTATTTGGATATTTGATCAAGTCCTATTTCATGATTAAAGATTGATGGCAATAAAAGAGCATAATGGATTCTAGGTTTGGGAGATGCATTTGGCCATTTCCTTCAACCTAATGAATTTTTTCCTAAGTGTTCTCATCTTCAAGATTCATCCTACTTGCAGCCTAAAACAAGGTATCATTGTGTTTCATATTTCCTAAGGGTATTTGACTTCCTCTTAGGTAGATCTTGTCATTTTCAAATAGGAATCCCTCTAACACACTTGGGGTTTTATGCAATTTAGATCATAACAATCTTAGATGCACTTAAGGTTAGGAGCACACACACATTATCTATTAGATATTTGGCTATTTGTGGAGGTAGACATACCAAAATAAGAGCTTAACTGAGGAAAACTCCTATATAGCCACCCCCACCATCTCTTTTGTAGATTTATTGTGGGTACAAATCCGAAGATGAAAGTTTGTAGGGCAGGAATCAAAGAGCAGACAGAGAGCTATAGGTTCAAGTTTTAGTTCCAAAAAGGGTATACAAGGACATGGACGCCCTTGGGTGGCTCTGTCCTTTAAGGATAGATCCAAATTCATATGATAGGTACACAACACTCCGCCCTTCCCAGATCTACTCTTAAATCACTATTATAGTTTGTCAATTGTCAGGATCTTATAATTTTCATATTAGGGAACATAGTCTCATTAGGTTAATCAAGGATTCAAATCAATTCCAATCCATTTTAAAGTCTCAAAAGGATCAGATCTAGTTCTGATTAACTCACCTTCATGGTTGAAAGTTAATCTAAACACCTTTTTGATTTGCATCCTAATGTACCCTTGAAAAAAGAGGAAATTAATCCTAGGTTTTACATATTAAACTTAGGGTTCTATTTTTTTTTGTTACATTTGGTGAACCTAACATTTTGACATCATAAATATTCTAAAATGTGAAGCAATCCAACCCTAGATCTAGGTTTAGCATTGCATTGGTATGTATTGTTTGTTTAGGGTTTCATTTTTGCATCATAAAAAATAAAATTCAAAAAATTGCATCTCATATTGCATCATAGGTAGTAATAGGATTACTTTCAGTCATTTAGGTTAGATCTTCATTCAAAATTGCATTCACAATTGTCACTTTTTGTTCAAACATTGTTACACATTTGCATTTGAGCTATATTGTCATAAATTGAGAAAATTTAGAAAAAAACATGCACTCTCAAATTTGTTTGTAGACAAAAATAGAATCC
Source organism: Sequoia sempervirens (assembly GCA_007258455.2). NCBI lineage: Eukaryota > Viridiplantae > Streptophyta > Pinopsida > Cupressales > Cupressaceae > Sequoia > Sequoia sempervirens. Next base: position 9,102 of record VDFB02124398.1, on the reverse strand, counting down.
TTAAACAGTATCATAAACATGTTCAAACTTTTAGTTTTTACCTACCCTATCTAGAATAGAGACATCCTTAGGTGGCTTTGTCCCACTATTGGTGGCTTAGAAATGTTTTGCACATATCTCTGTCTTTTATTATTAGTCTATTTCTGCTTGCTAATGTCTATTTTGAAAATTTGAAAAGGTATTATTGCATGTAAAAGAAATGTGTCATTTTTGCACGATTTTGTGTAAATTTGTGAAAAAGTATTACATTTCGTTACTAGAAATTATTAGATATATAGGAAAATTGTTTACATTTTCTAAAGCATTGTATAATTTTGGTAAATTAATTTCCATTTTGGAAAAAATTAAAAACCATAGGTTGTTACAACACATTTCAAAATCTAGAAAATAAAAAAATGACAACATAATCAATTCCAAATTTGGGTTTGCAAACTGTCACATAGTTAGTTTCTGTCACTAATACCTCTAAAACTAAAATTTTATAAAGAGAACTAGCAGGACATACATGCCCTAGGGCATCCTAGTCCTCTAAAAACTGGCTTATATATCTTAGGAACATATTAATACCTATTGTTAGTTTGCAAATCTAGAATATGATTTCTAGATCTGTGTCTTTAATAGGTCTATAAGTCTGTTTTCATCCTAGTTAACCTTAACATGCATAAGTTCATAAACTAAATGAAATTTAATGGTTAGCCTTGGAGAAGGCATAGTCATCTGATCATGTCAGATCTCTTTCTACAAGTGCATTGTATACCTATCAAGTCCTTTAGTTGTGATGAATTAGATGAAGTACTCAAGAACTTCATCTCACTTAGACCATCCACTATGGCTTGCAACATTCTTACACAACAAAGAAAAATTAATGTAATCACACCCCAACTTATCATTTATCCACCTACACAACAACCTAAAGCCCAAACCAAACCCATGCTTATCATAGGACCACCTTAAAAAAAACCAAAAACTCATGGCCATATCTTAAAATTTGCAAAGCAACACACAAGTAATCATGTATCACAACAACCATGATATCACACAATTGCTCATACATATAACAAAAGGAATAACAAGAAACCAAGACAAACACAAGAAATTCCCTCATTGATCCCACTCCCATAGATTTTACCTAGTGCCCCTTGTTTACCTCAACATAGTGGAAATGAGTATGATCTTGTGGAGCAACTACATAATAATCTTGCTAAGATTTCCTTGTGGGATCTAATTCAAACATCACCTACTTACCATGGCATGCTTCAAAATGATTTGCAAAAAGTTGTGGTCCCTCCTAGTGTGCAACGAAACAATGTAGCAACCTTAATTGAGGGTATGAACTCAGTTAACATGGATATTGTCTTTCATCAAAGTGAATTACCTCCATTCGAAACATAAAAAACAAAATGATGCTTTGATGATAATGGCTATTATTCACAAGTTTGAGATTAGGCATACCCTTATTGATAATGTTTTGGGGCTAAATGTTTGTAGTGTAAATATTTTGGACAAAATTGGGGTAGATAAGACTAAAATTCAACCAAATTCTTTGTCTATCCATGGTTTTGATAATGTGGGAAAACAATCGCTTGACTTGTAATAACTATACCTATCAAAGTTGGTAAAGTTATGTTGCACACTCCTATCCATGTCATGCCCCATGATATTTCATACAATCCTCTCTTGGGTAGACCATGGACTAATGAGATGAAAGGATTACCTTCAACACTTCATCGTTTAATGAAATACACTTACAAAATAAGGTTTACATGATAAAAGCTGATCCAAAATCTAAAAATTATGTACAAACTGAGAAAGGAATAAAAATTCCTTTGAGAACATTAATACCGACCTCAAAAGTGGAACCTTTACAAAGCGGAGATAAAGATGAGTGTCTTTCATTGGTGACAAATTTTTTGGATGATGATTTCAGCTCATTAGATTTTACACCTACATTCATAGGGGAATACAATATCACACAATCAAAATAAGGAAAAGAAAAAGAAGTCGCAATCATATCAACCCAATCTATCACCGAATCATCAAAAGCATATGAATCTAAAAATTCTAGCAAAGATGTAAACACAAATTACACATCCACTTATGATGAAACTGATTATGAGAAACCACCCTCCTTAAAAGAAATGGAAGCCATTTATGGAAGAGGATATCAACTCTTGAAACAATTCAGTTATAATGGAAAAGGATGTGGTGCAAAAGAGCAAGGCATTCATGTTCCCATGGAGATCAACACACAAGAAAAAAAGAGAGGTCTTGGTCATTATCCTTCAAAAATAATGAAAGCATCAAAAAGACCTTCATTAAATGTGAATGTCATCACACAAGATTCTCCTAAGGAAAATCTAAACTTGGTGCATCCTGAAATGATAGATACTACAAGAAATGATGTTACTGGATACTTTTCAAAATGATGAATCTCTAGAATTTTTGTGGGAATGTATGAAACTTTGCCTAGCCATCATTATCGTAGATTTTCCTATTGTTTAAATAATAAGGGATACTTTGGAGAAGAAACTAAATCATGTGATGATGAACAAGATGAATCTCAAACAATTCTTGATGTTCCAAATCGAAACGCATTACTTGTAGGAGACACCATAAACATACAAATGGATTCATCTAATGAAGAGAAGGTGATTCAAATAGGAAAATGTCTTGATGATGATGAACAAGTATATAATGCAACCTTGTTACATGAATTTCTTGAAATATTTGCTTGGATATGCCGAGTATTGACCTTAAGATAGTCATGCATAACATTGTCCTTGAAAAAGATGCTAAACCAGTGAGACAAAAGATACACAAGATGAATCCTAAGGTAGCTTTATTGGTTAAGGCTGAAATTGAAAAGCTCTTACAAGTTGGTTTCATCTGCCCTATTGATTATTCACCATTGATATATAATATTGTTGCGATGAAAAAACCTGATAATCACATTAGGATGTGTATACATTTTCATGATCTTAATAAAGCATCTTTAAAGGATGATTTTCCCCTTCATAATATTGACATGATAGTGGATTCAACTGTGAGACATGCCCTATTATCATTTATGGTTGGTTTTTCAGGGTATAATGAATTTTTTATCAACCCCCAAGATCAATATAAAATTAATTTCACTACACCTTGGGGAGCATTTTGTTGGGTTGTTATGCCTTTTGGATTGAAAAATGCTGGAGCAACATATCAAACAGCTATGAAACTAATATTACATGATTTTATACATAATATTTTGGAAGATTATGTTGATGATATTTTGGCTAGGTCTATAACATGTCAAGATCACGCCAAAATCCTCTATCAAATATTTGAAAGAATTTGTAAGTACAACATGAGGCTGAAACTGAAGAAATACGTCTTTGGTATGGATAGTGGAAAACTGGGGATTTATAGTGTCACATAGAGGCATTGTGGTGGAAACAAAGAATATTGATGCTATAATAAACATTCTACCTCCTAAGAATATTTCACAATTGCATAACTTACAAGGAAAGATTTAGGCTATTCACTGTTTCGTTGCATCATTGGCGGATTAGACTCTTCCCTTTACCCAAATCCTTAAGAAAGAATCAAAATTTAGATGGAATAAGGATTTTCAAAAAGCCTTCAAAAATATGAAACAATACTTAGCTAATCCTCCCGTCTTACAACCACCCATACTAGGAAAATCTTTTATTCTCTATATTTCAGCTTCAACACACACTCTTGCCACACTATTGGCATAACAAGATGAGAATGGCAAGGATAATCCTATTTATTAAATTATTCAAACACTGATTGATTATGAAACTCGTTATACAACTATAGAAAAATAATGCTTGGCTCTTGTGTTTGCTACAAAAAAAAATTGAGACATTATTTACTAAACATAGAAGTTCATGTTGTTACAAAATTTGATCCCTTTAAGCATCTATTCACTAAAACAAATTTGTCAAGATGTTTAGCTAAGTGGGTTATGTTGTTAACTAAATTTGACCTAAAATTTATTACTCAAAAAGAAATCAAAGGCCAAGCATTGACCAACCATTTAGCTAAGGCTCCTTCACTGCTAGCTTTACCAAATCAAGACTTATTCCCTAACAAAATGTGTTAAAAGTAGATGAAATGAAACATGGGAATTATATTTTGATGGATCTAAGTGTCGAAATAGATTTGGTGCTGGAACTATATTAATACCTCCCTCAGGGAATCCAATTCCCTTATCCTACCATCTAAATTTCCTGTGTTGAAACAAAGAAAAAGGGAACCCTAGGTCTAATGTGTAAACCTAGGATTCAAATTTTGGTATGGTGTGTTTATGTATTTTTTCTATTATTTCATTAAGATGGAGATCAAAAAGGTGTATAGATTGACTTTCAACCATGAAGGTGTTTATATCTTTTGGGTTTTTGGATCATTGTACAATGCGAGTTATGTTCACTAGTTTTGAATAGTGCTTTTTTGTGTATCTAGCTGATGTTCAGGAGAAATGTAGTTGCTCCGAATTTCTTCCTATTTGAGTTTTATGACTTGTAGTTTTCAAGATAAGTTGATGAGGTCATGTTAAAGAATTTATTTTTAACTGGAGAGATTGGATCATATTAAGGTAGCGTGTGCTTAATTGATTTATGTGTTTCACATTGATTTTGGCCGACCTTGTGTTAAACACTACTTACGAAGATCATGGAAGCATGTTGAGGCATGTTGGGACTCATTTAGGTCCTCATTTGGTGTGTGTTTGGGTTTCCCTCATTCTAATTCCACTGTAGAATGCTTTGGTGCCAACCTAATTTGAATTTGTAAATACAAATGGTGCGTGTGGCCGACTTTGGATCAGTTTCAAAGTTGAAGATGGTATAAATATAAGTTGAGATGTGTGTGAAAGGAAGGAATGAATGAAAGAGTAAGATAGATGTGAGATAGATGTAAAATAGTGTGTGTGTGATGTGAGTTTGAGCAGATTAGTGTGAAATCTAATTGTAGAGTGTCTGGAGGTAGTGAGCTAAAGGTGTACTCTATCATTCAAGCATGTCTGCAAGTGTGTGAGTGAATTGTGGCAGAAATATTCGTTGCATTGAGATTTTATTCTCTCTGTAAAAAATCTCTTCTATCTTCTTTTGTAATTCTGTGGAAGTGAGCCTTCAGGGTGGTTAACCCTTACTGGACAATGAGTCCTATTTTGGACAGCGGGTCCTATTTTGGCAGTGAGCCGTTGTAATCAGTTTTTATACTCTATATATTGTGAGATAATCCTCACCGTGGTTTTTCCACGTAAATCTAGTGTTTATGTGTGTATAGTTTTTGCTTCTTTCAGTTTTTATTTTTACACTTAATGATTAATCATATTAGCAGGATAAAGGATTTATGAATGATAATAGATTTAATCTCTGGTGGAAGTTTTAAAGGTTAAATTTTCTACAAATGATTCACCCCCCCTCTCAGTTGTCTTGTTCAATGATTGGTATTAGAGCTTGGTTCCTTGGAGAAGAGCTTAACCGCTTGAGGAAGGTTTGGGATGGCAAGCAAGATCACTATTGAGTCTCCTAGGTTCGATGGGACTAATTATGCCCTCTGAAAAATAAAGATGGAAGGATATTTGGAGTACTATGGATATGATATTGAGAAAGCTTATAAGACTTTCTACACTCCTCCTGCTAATGGTCTGAGTACAACTGATGAAATCAAGGCGCATGAAGTGAACAATAAGGAAAAGTTCATTTTGAAGAATAGTCTTTCACATATCAAATTGATTAAAGTTCAAATCTAAAGACTGCTAAAGAGGTCTGGGAGGTATTGGAAAAGATTCATGAAGGAGATGGAAAGGTCAAAGAAGAAAAGTTGCAGAACTTGGAGGCACAGTTCGAGATCTTGCATATGTCTGAATATGAGAACATTAAATCCTATGTATAGAGAATGGATGAACTGGTAGGTGGAATGAGAGGACTTGGTGCTATAGTAGAAGAATCTAGTATTGTAAAGAAGATTCTCAGAATTCTCCCTAATGCATACAGTAAAAAGGTATCTGCTATTGAGGAATTTATAGATTACAAGACTTATACTAAAGATCAGTTATTGGGTACTCTAACATCATTTGAAATGAGAAATACTAGCTTAAGAAATGGATCTAAGATAGAAACTACTTTCAAGGCTACAAAAGCTGAAGATCCAAATGAAGAGAACCTCGATGAAGTAGAAGCTAACTTTGTAAGAAGGATGAAAAAGGGCTCTGGTAAGTATGAAGGTAAGTTAACCTTTAAATTATTTAGTTGTGGAGGAATAGGTCATTATGCTTTGAGATGTCCAAAAAGGGCTAAAAAGAATAAACATAGATTAAGCAAAGAAAAAAAAGGGAAGACAATTAAGAGATCATATTATGTGAATGAAGATGCTGGTATTTCTGATGAAGAATATGATTATGGAGATTTTGATGACAATGAATGCTTGTTCTTGGCAATAAAATATGAATCTACTTCTGCTAATATTGAAAGATAGGCAAAGGAAAGTGTTCTAGAGAAAGTTGAAGATACTGTAATTTCTGCTCTTCATGCTAAACAAGATAAGAACTAATGGGTTGTTGATAGTGGCTATTCACATCACATGACAGATGATAAGAGTGAGTTTGTTAAACTTAAAAAATATGATGGAGGCTTAGTTAAGTTTGGAGATGATACTGGTGCTAAGATTTGTTGGATATGTTTAGTCAATTTTGATGGAAAGCATAATATTGATGATGTCTACTCTCTTAAGGGCCTAAGGCATAATCTCTTGAGTTTTGGAAAGATGTGTAGTAAAGGATATAATCTTGTATTTGAGGATGAGAGACATGAAATCAAAAGAGGATCCATAATAGTGATTGTTGCAGGAAAGAAGTCTGAAGGAAATATTTATCAAATTAAGGGTGTTGATGGATATTATTTTATGTCTCAGATTAATGACAGTTGGTTATGGAATCGGAGGATGTGTCATATGAATTTTTACAACTTGGCGAGGATCAGTGTAGTGCAAGCTGTAAGAGATTTACCGAGGATTACAAAGCCTGTTAATGCTATTTGTAAAGATTGTCAGTTTGGAAAGCAAGCGAGAAATTGCTTTAGATCAAAGGAACAATCTACTACCAGACTATTGGATTTGATTCATACAAATCTTTGCAATCCTAAAAGAGTGATAAGTCTACAAGGTGACAAGTATTTTATGCTTTTGATTGATGATTACTCTATATGGGAAATATGATGCATTAGATAGATTCAAGGCATTTAAGGCTATGGTTGAGAATAAAATGTTTGAGGTTTGACAGAGGTGGTTAATACACCTCCAATGAGTTTAACATGTTTTGTGAAGTTCATGGAATAAAGAGACAATTATTTGCTCCTAGGACTCCTCAGCAAAATGGAGTTGTTGAAAGAAAGAATAGAATGATTCAAGAAGCAGGTTTATCGAAAGGTTACTGGAGAGAAGCTATTCATACTGTTGTTTATGTGTTCAATCGAGTTCAAGCAAAAGGTAACAGTACTAAGACCCCTTATGAGCTATGGTGTGGAAGAATTCCTACTGTCAAGTATTTTAAGGTATTTGGAAGCAAATGTTATATCATAAGTGTTGAGAATATTTGCCTCAATCCATACTGACATGTATCTGGAGAGAAAATTAGTTTGTGACATTAATCATGTTTGACTAACTATTCTAAATCCTTTGAAATGTTCCAAGTCGTTGAGACAAGGTTGGTGTATTGCTAAATGAACTATCATTGTGACAAGAGGCATTCACTGTGACCTTTTGTCGAATGGAGACCTCTGGCCGATAGTATGTTCTTATCGGGCTTTAGGAAGACTCATAGTAGCTGGTGTCTTCGGGGTGACTTGATTGCTCGGTATGAAGTCCCAGTGACCAAAGAGAGTCTCACTGATAGCATATGGCCTTCATGGTGACACTAAAGGGTTTTCGGTATGAGGTCCCAGCGACAATGGAAGGTCTCACTGACAGGGATACAATTGAAGTCATCGGAGTAGCTCTTGGCTCGGTGAAAGGTCTTAGCCCGAAGGTCAAATGTCTTGAGCTTCGGTAAAAGACATGGGGGTGTTAGTAGAAGGTCACCGGTGCTGCATTGTGAGTCTCGGTGAAAGAAAAAGTCTTACCCATTTCGGTAAGACTTGGTTGCTCAATGTGAGGTCTCGGCAAAAGACAAAAGTCTTGCCGACTCGGTAAGACTTGGTTGCTCAATGTGAGGTCTCAGCACTCAATGAAACATCTTAGCAAAAACAAAAGTCTTGCCGACTCGGTAAGACTTGTTTGCTCAGAGTGAAGTCTTGGCGAAAGACGAATGTCTTTCCGACTGTCAGGTGCTCCGGTGAAACTTGAGGAGACTCGGTAAAACCTCTTGGTGAATGGAAAGTCTTGCCGATGGAAAATTTGAAGTTGTTGTGACTTTGTGAGCATCGATATGAGTCTAGCCGATGAGAAATCTCTTGCCGATAGGAATGCATTGGATGTCAATGGATTTAGTATGACTCATGGCGTTCTTTATATCATCTTGCAAACTGTTGGGACTTACGCCGATATCGATATGAAGAATTTGTGGCATTGGGGAGACACTATTAGTGTCTCACCGATATGCCAACAAAGTTGAATGCCTTTGACCAAATCGACCATCCTATGTGGAGCCTCGTGGACCAATCAGAGGAAGCGAATTTCAAATGGATGGCAGTTAGATTTGTACAATAGTTGCGACGCTGGAGCTGAACTGCATGCAGGGAAAAATCAACTCTCAAGAGGAAACCTTATAGGATGGGCAATGGCGGATAAGGATGACCAAAAGACAAAAATTAGAATGTGATAAAATAAAAGTAGATCAATTCAGAGGAAAAATATGAATCGAATTGTTGAGAGCATTTTTTGTAATAAGAAGAACAGTGAATGAAACTACTGTGAACTAATACTAGAGTTGTATCTTTGATTTGTATGTAATTGGTTTGTTACTGTAATACAAAGAGATTCAGCTTGGTGTGGTGGGTTTTTTCCTGAAAGGGTTTCCCACGTAAATCTGTTGTTCATTGTCTTTAAGTATCTTCTTTGTTTCTATAAATCATTCATGTGTGTCTTAATTGGATTGTA